>MU619325.1:24671-95838 GCA_025201805.1 Parasitella parasitica
AAAAAAAAAAAAAAAAAAAAAAAAAAAAATACCAACACCATACATGCCTGCTTGAACACAAAAAAAAAAATCTTTGCTTTGTATAATATTAGTGCATCTACTGGATAGAAAATGCTATGGCCGTCGTTTTTTTTTTTCGAAATGGCTAAACACGGTGGACTGAAATGTCTGCCAAGATATACGATTACAAGGATTATCATGTCCATACATTATAGGGATATGGGATGGCTTAAAAATGCAAGCCGCAAATGCGAATTTAAAAATTTGACATGCTTGAAAGGAAGAACAAAACTGTGAGTAGATGGCACCAATTGCTACAAAATGTAGAATTTTCATTTGCATAGTGCTTGATTATGTCTTTCAAAGCACAAAACAGCACTCAAGATAACCTCATATACTTTCAAATAGAAATCAAAAGAAATGTAAAATTAAAACGCCAAGATACAATGGATAACCTTGCTTTTTTTTTCTAGTGATCTTTGCAGAGTTAGTGGAAAAAATGAGTATGCTATTTTTGTATTTAAATTTTACAGATACTTGGCACATTTTCTAATGTGAAAAAGTTCACACCATACGTAACGCTACCTAGCCTTACATAAGGAAAATGAAGGTCCCTGGTCATGTATCTAGGGTTATTATGTAATTAACTTATTACTTGAAACAGGTAAAACAGAAGGTCCCGTTAATTTGAACAACCTTAAACTCCAACATGACCAATCATTGTATACAGCACACACTTGCGGCTTTTTTTTTTTTTTTCCAGGTTTGAAGAAGTCTAAAAGGATGGAACCAGAAAACAAGAGGTTGCACAAATTGCAGCTGAAAATAGAGGATATTCATCTCCATGTATCAAAAAAATCATTTGCTTGAAAATATAAGTCTCATGTCCTGTTAGACTTGGCCTAAGTCCAGTTTACTGCAAAAGTGCAACTAAAACACGTATTTTCGTATGGATCCTAATGAGGCTAATTCGGGTTTCCCCGCCTTTTGTTTTCACCATTTTTCCCTCTGTGTAAAACGAAAAAATTCTTCCCAGAAGAATACAGCAAAAAAAGGGGGTATGTTTCTCATGTATTTGAGTGACAGCAGGTTTTGTTTGTAAATACTGCTGGCACTAAGCTTCTATTTCGAAATAATAAATCTGGGCATCGTTCGATATATGAGCCTTATATTATAATCTGCTAGAAAACATCCCAAAATTCTAACGCAAGATATGATGTAGTAGAAGAAAACTTACGAGAATGCCAGTGATATCTTTTTGCCGCATAGTAATAATCACATTGTGAGAAATGATCCCTGACGACCCGATGGAAATATCTCGTAATCAAGCATTTCCCGCCTTTATTCCAGTTTTGCAGTTTTCTCTTCAATTATAATTATAAATAGAGCAATAATAATAGGTTTCCCCAGACAAATTTGTTTCCTTTTTATTATTTTTATTTTTATTTTACATTAGTGGTACGAAAAGCATATGATTTACGACGAAGAGAGACATTACAAATGCGATTTTTGCTATAAATCTTTTTATCGATTGGAACATAAAGTACGCCATGTTCGAACCCACACAGGAGAAAGGCCTCATGTCTGTAAATTTGATCACTGCGACAAGAGATTTGCACGATCTGACGAGCTTCAAAGACATATCCGAGTGCATAATTCACTATATACAGTCCAAGTTCGCCGCAGAAAGAAAACATCAATGCAGCCTGATGAGGAAGATTACATGCGGCAACAAAAGCATTGCTCGATTTTGCGCCTAGCTCCAGCTATAAACGCTTCACACGCTAATATGACTCCTCCTGTTCAGAAGCAAGATCAACAGCACCGAGCTCGTGGGTGTCGTGCTTTATCATCATCTGTGCTTCTCCATTGCTACGCTCCGGCTTGCTTCAAATCTTTCTGGAGAAAGGGCCAACTTGTTCGTCATCTAGGTCAACATCATGGCATTCATGTTACAAGAGATGATGTAACAGACAAGAGAAAGATGGCACAACTATTTGACAATCTTCCAAACTTAACACACACTCGCCGCTCTTCTGATATCTCTACGTCCTCATCGCTAACATCCTCTCCTGCATCAAACACTACTGCTGATCCCTGTGTATCTCCTCCGCCTATACTCCTTGAGCCATCTATCAATTTTGAAAACAATATGAGCGAGCCAAAGAGCAGGATTACTTTGCCATCATTCAGAGATGCAATCATACCTCTATCACTATCAACAGCTCATCATGCCACATTTTCAAATTGTAAACTGCCGTCAATAAGAACCTTGTTTTCCAAGTGATTTTGTATATATTAATTCCCTTCCTCTTTGTGTACAGCATTTTCATAAATTCCAAAAAACGAGACTAATTTGGTCAAATGTTTAAATCTAATTTGCCCAACAGTTTGAAAAATAAATTACTTGGTTTTGAGACCAAATAATAAAGCGGTTATAAAGGTACTTTCTTTCAAGTATTTAGAGGATATATTGATCAAGTGTTGAGTGTAATTTATTATGTATTCAGTAGGAACAACCTTGCTGCCTACAGTTCCTCTTGAAAAAAAGTGTTCTTGTAATTGTAAATTTGGCATTTCTGACTTAGTACTTGGTTGAAGACCTAGAGATAAATCTACACTGTCCCAGTTTCGAAAGAAGATATTCAAGCAATTTAAGAGCACAACTACCCCTCAAAAGTAAAAATTAGGCTACTTGATCCACTTTTGACGGTCAAGCCCGAAGAAACTATATTTAACGATAACGTAACCTTTCCAACAGCACTTATTAGTTCCATCTTCACATCCAATGACACAATTGCCAATGATGTGCCCAATTATGAATAAGCATGATTGTACTCTATAAAAAAAATGGCACCACCTAATATCGAGAGTCGTGAACTTGTAAAAGACTGAATATTTCTTTGTATAAGACTAAATTAGCATTAAAGATCTATATAATAAGACATCAGTGGTTATAACATCTTTATATACAAGATTATCGCATCATTAGAAATAATATTAAAACCTAAAATGAACTTTTTTTTTTTGCAAATAAATTATGCGAAAAGTATCCTCCCAAAAAAAATTTGTATAAAGCATAGATTCGGTACAATGATGTAGACAACTATATGGACCGAATATGGAATCATCATAATTGAAATTCTAACGACAGCGACCGAGAATCTACAAAGATTGTCATGATATATATATATCATCGCATCAATTATTTAAAAGCCAAGTTATCTATCAGTCCCTGCATTTTTTATATAGTTTGAAAGATTCAATGAAGAACTCTCAACTGATAAAAAATACCGGGAATTAAATAATTTGACAGCTACATCCATCCATGGCAGAATCATCGCCTCCTTTGTTATCCTCAGGGCGAAATGTAGGCTTCCTTACCAATAAATTACTGTTTTCTTTAAATCTATACTTTTATTATATTATTTACACGATTTATTTCTTCTTATGTTCATCCTCCATCCTTGCTTGCAACTCATCATTGATCTTCTTTAATTTGGATCTCTCTTCTTCAGTTCCTCTGAAACGCCATCCCTTCAATTTTCGACCTGCAGCTTTCGAGCCAAGTTTACCTTGCTCTTGATCCAACTTGCACCATTCTGGCTCCGTGGGCCAATGAAACGGTTCGTCAAGGGTGACAATAGCCTTTTTATAAGCAGATGATTGAACTTCCATCTTACCATTTCGTGCCTTCTTGTGAACAGTTGCGTAGTTCATAGTGCGCACTTCCTGGACATTGACGCCATAAATATTGGTTAAATAAGAGTGGATGTCAAACTTGTTGCAGCTGGGTGGCACACGGAAAGCAACTTGGTTAGGTTGAAGATTAGGTGCTCTGACTAATTTGAATACAATGTTGGGTAAATAAACTTTGTCTGCACAAAAAGAAAACCAGTTAGTTGATCATATTATGATGTTGCCCGACCATGAACATACTAAGCCCTTGACGAAAAGTAGTAGCCATCGTATTCCACTTCTTTTTGTACGAAAGCGAGAGAAAAAGATAAACAAGGTAGGGGGGGCGTTTGTCGGCTTGTCTAAATCTCAGGGAGTCACACAATGGCAGCGATCCTCTTCTTCTACCCATGGCTATTGATTGGCTTTGAGCGTGGAAAATTTGGCAATTCACTACAATTGCGTACAATACGACATGCATGGAGAACTGACAAAATCTACCGTTAAGATTAACGAAACTCAAGACATCTTGAACAACATTTTCTTTCAGAACGCAATGATTTATGGAAGAGGACCTGGCTTTTTTGTCAGCTTAAAGCTTTGGAATTTTACTCGTGCCCCCCCATCTTACCCTAATTTCCCCGTTCCTTTAATATTTTGCTTTTTTGTCTCTTTTTCCATTTTTTTCAAGGAACAATATATCATTCCAATGCCTTCATATATCACTTCCTCAAGACTGAGTGCTAATGAAACAGCGCTATGTGGTGGGTTTGCTGGTTTGACGACTAGGTAACAACTGATGGATTCAAATATAACTGCACCTTACTGAATTGGTTCTTTAGGATGGCTATTTCCCCACTAGATGTTGTAAAGATTCGACTACAAGTTCAGCCAGAACCTTACACATTAAAGCGGATGTTTTCCAACCAAGGCAGAACCAACATCAAGTATTCAGGCATCCTTCAAGCGTTCAGGACCATAATAACAGAAGAAGGAATAAGGGTAAGTTTATACTGGATTTCAACCTGATCTCACCTTATATAATGAAACCTTGACAACTCAGGGCCTTTTCAAGGGAAATGTTGCTGCAGAATGGCTCTATGTCACTTATGGGGCATCTCAATTCTATGCTTATTACTATCTAGATTCGTTTTTGAAAACTGTAACTACAACCTAAACAATGTGACAATACCACAATGACACACTAACAGCCTTAGCCTTATGCTAAATAGCAAAATCAATTATCACCCTCCTTCAAACCGTTTGTTTCAGGTATGCTTGCTGGTAGTTTTGCGACTGCAGCAACGTATCCTTTTGATCTATTACGCACGCGATTTGCAATGCAAGGTACCCACAAGGTAAGTCCATTTTATGTATATGCTGAAACGGCGTAACAAATCGGCTGTAATAGGTATATAACAGTATAGCACATGCCATATCGGATATATATGAAAAAGAAGGAGCCCGTGGTTTTTACCGCGGCTTATGGCCATCTATTACTCAAATCATGCCTTACATGGGCCTCATGTTCTTTAGTTATGAGGGATTATGCTCGATTACTCAAACGCTCAAGGTATATCAATATATAAACAGTAGGCTATACCGGTGTGCTGAACAGTAAGGTTTGGATATAGGATAAAAACGTCATTTCAGAAAATCACAAACGAACAGATGATATGATTTGCGGATCACTTGCGGGTATCATCAGTAAGACGGGCGTATTTCCACTAGATGTTGTCAGAAAGCGATTACAAGTCCAGGGGCCTCATTTAATGGAATATGCAGTATCAACCATTCCCAGCTATGCGCAACAAACCACAGTATTTGGTTGTATGCGTAAAATTGTATATACAGAGGGCGTACTTGGGTTGTACAAAGGCATTGTTCCTGGATTATTGAAAGCAGGTCCTTCAGGTGCCGTTTATTTTTTGATGTTTGAACTCGCAAAAGACGTAATTACGAATTTGAAAGATTCAGGGTTTCGTATAATTCCCGATAAATCCGTATTCAGTGTCTAATAATCCTTAATCTATACATATATACCAATTCATCGCCACCGTCATCATGTATCACTCTAATATAATATACCCTTTTTTTTTTTAAATAAAACATAACTTTCAAATATAAAATGATGGGAAGGAGGTACTTGAAAATAGTGAGAAGGAAACCTAAAATTACAAAAAGAAAAAATAGCTTCTTGGAAAGATCAAATAGTATCGGCTCAAGATATGGAGGTTAAGGCTTCATGAAAAGTTGTCTGCTAAAAAACATTAATTTTATTACAAAAAAATGCATTTATTTACGTGCAGCGTTTCATAAAAGACAAAGCAAGCCATACTTTATGCTTTCCCAATGATGCTATCAATAAGGGCTATCTTATGAGCACTTTATTTCCTTTGGGCAAAGTGCGCATATGAAAAGATACGCGCAAAAAAGATATTTTCTGCTCATTTAATCATGAAAATTTCTGCCAACTTGTGACGAAGTATAGTTATCTAGTATAGCCGAGTAAAAAGCCTTACTATATTTAATGACAAAGGTTAGCGTTCCTAAATGCTAATATTGCTATCGAATGTGTCGATAATACTCAATGTATATGATAAGAGACAGTTTGTAATTGCATATTAAACTTGTATATAAATGAACGACGATTGGTAGTGACAGATCAAATTGTATTAAGGGACGATCAAGTTTTATAATGTTCTTTGACGAGACATTTTCATAAAAGTTCCTTATTTACGATGTTCTGTGCTTATTTAGAATAATATAGATGCGTTAAAACGTACACAAGGATACATCAGGTAGTATGAATAATTACATAATAAGCCGCTCAACGAAGATCAGACATGGAAGCAATACCAAGGTTAATATTCATAATTGACAAGTTTAAATACTTGTTAGGCCAAATACTGTATATTATCTCGTATGACCTCATTATAGATATTGGAAACTCAATCATTGATATTGTGAACCTGTCAAACTAAACAAACACCCACTAAACGAGTCAATAGTTCAATCCAAGTAGACATTAGTTCTAATACTTCTTTGAATTTACTTTCATGGTATCGGGTGGTGTCATTGACTATGTACAACAAAATCTTTGGCTTCAATAAATAATGCGCATCAAGCAAGACCTGTACGTTTATAGTCGATACCTTTTTAAACAAGTCGTGCGTATATAACCAAATGTATAATATCAACAAAACGTATGAAATGTACTTGGAACCTGATTTTTATAACCCATAGAGTCATATGTATGGGGTCCAGTGAAATATATGCTGTATATTGTAACGAGAACTTGAGGTTCCAAACATTATCAGCAGATTGTTCTTTGCGACTGTTACCACATTGTATTACTCTAAATCTGATGCTTTTAATAGTAGCACTTCAACTGTCTTGTATATTTCTTTCTTTTTTCCTTCCCCCCCCCCCTGATAATACCCTTTACGAAGCTCGAACAGAAAAAAGAAAAATGAGAAATAAGCTTCCTAAAAGAGCAAAATTGGTCGTGGTTGGCGATGGTGCCTGTGGAAAGACATGCTTATTATACGTTTACACAAAACAAGGTTTTCCAAAGGTACTACGATATAAAAAAGCCTAGTAAAAACTGACTTTGTTTCAATATAGCATTATGTGCCCACAGTCTTTCAATCCTTTGTAGGAGAGGTAGATCTAGATGGAGAAGTTTTAGAATTGGCCTTATGGGACACTGCAGGTACGTAAATAAACGCACACATACTTGGCATACCATTATAAAAGCGAATTCCTTTAATATCTTGTAATAATAAAAATTTACAGGCCAAGAAGATTATGATCGTCTACGCCCTTTGTCATACCCAAACACTCATGTGATACTTCTATGCTTTGCTGTTGATTCACCTGACTCTCTCGACAATGTTCAGGAAAAAGCAAGCTTTATTTTGCTGCAGATTCACATGCGTTTATTGATTATATTTATATTTAAAAATTTATAGTGGATCACAGAATTATACACATACATACCAAATGTTCCCGTCATATTAGTTGGTTGTAAGAAGGATCTACGAGCCGATGAAAAGACTGTTGAGGAGCTGCGTCAAATAGGACAAAAGCCCGTATCTTTCAAAGAGGTTTGTGTATATTACTAATACAACATAATTGCCTTATCAAACATATAAAACCAAACACGGTAGGGAAAGGCTGCTGCAGAAGCTATAAAAGCTGAAAAATACATGGAGTGTTCTGCTAAACTAGATCAAGGTGTTCAGGACATATTTTATTTAGCAGCAAAACTAGGAAGCAATTACATTGATAAAAGAGATAACAAAAAGAGAAAGGGCTGCATATGCCTATGAAATAAAACAATTTATTCTATTCATGTTTTGGGATCACTTTATAGGGATTCATTATTCCATTAGGGTCAATGGCATTCTTGAGAGTTCTCATCAAGGCGAGCTGAGCTGGGGATTTAGCACGGTTCATATAATTCACCTTAGAAACGCCAACTCCATGCTCTGCTGTAATAGACCCTTTGTTTTTCACTATCATATAAATGCTTTAGCATATTGCCATAAGTTAGATTCTTTTATATCAGCTTACTGGCCCACGAAAAGACAAACTCGTCCATTGCCTCTTGCCCGTGCTCGTCAAATCCATCTAGGTTAGCCATAATATGTAGATTCTATTGGCATAAATGTTGGTATCCTCGGCTGACTTCTCATCTTCAATACTTACACCATCCCCAACATGTCCAAATCCTAATAGATTTGAGTAAAGTTTGCCAGCACCCAGTTGATTTTTTTCTCCAAAATGTCTTTTCGCATCTTCCACCATTTTGTATAAAAGAGGCACTTCCATAGCTACATCATAAGTCATGGCTGTGCCGCTCTTGGAAATGGATTCGGGTATCTTCTCTCTCCAACTCCAAAGTGAATTCACTTGCTTGGCGTCCTGAGCCATTACACCATCGTTTGCCACTCCAGTCTCTAATAAACGCCCTATATATTCGTCTAGTTTTTCTTGGTCATGCTCTTGTTTACTTCCTTGCGTCTCTAATAAAGCATAAAACGCATACTCTCTATTAATTGGGTAGTTGTCATCCTGCATCATTTGAGACTTGACAACACCTACAGAATCATGATCCCAAAACTCGAAAGCTATGTTGTATAAATATATAGATACACATAATGATTAGTCAACTGCCTTCCAATGTCTGAATTTGCTTAAACTGTATATGTATACATTTTTACCTGATAAAATCTCGGACAAATCCTCCTTTGCCATCACAAAAGCTTTCTGGACATTTTCAAATGAATCGAGACCTATCATAGCGACATTCACAGCCTATAACCATGCAAGTGTTATTCAATACTTTTTCTCGCACTTTTCACTACTAATCCTCTCACTTTGGGGCGTCTAGGCGTCAAAAGGGAGACACCAGTGACCAGACCCAATGTTCCTTCTGCTCCAATAAATAGTTGCTTCAAGTCATAGCCTGTATTGTCCTTTCGCAGCGTTGATAAACCCTCGAGAATGGTGCCATCCGGTAACACCTGTCCTCGTGTATTAGACACTGCATAGGCGCTCCTCAACTTGCACTACTTACCACTTCAAGACCCAAAACATTACCATGCAAATTACCAAAGCGCATCAAGCGTAAACCGCCAGCGTTGGTACTTACATTCCCACCTATTTGACAGGATCCCTTTGCTCCCAAGTCTAAAGGAACAGTATATCCTTTAGGCTCCAAATACTGATCCAATGCCTCCAAGACAACACCGCAGTCAACTACAGCAGCACCTGATACTGCATCAAAATGACGGATTTTGTTCATTTTTGACGTATTTACAATGATTTCGTCAAAAACTGGAATCGCTCCGCCACTAACGCCTGTATTTCCACCCTGAGGTACGATAGCCAAGCGTTTTTTGTTGCAGTATTTCAAGATTTGCGATACTTGATCTGTAGTAGTTGGAAATAGACAAAGACTAAAATTGAATTTTAGTATATACATGGTGAAACCGCAACCTGGACTTACGATGATGAGCCTCTGTACAAATTGAACCAATCCGTGTTGTATTGAAGTAAGTTGCTGCCTTCTTGGTCAAATTCGTGCACAATATCGGTTGGTGCTAATATTGTCTTGAAGAAAGCAATGTCCTTATCCGCAATCTTGAGTTCACGGGTGATGGGGATTAATAGGGTTGCTCTTGATCACTTTTTATCTATCACTTACTTTGCGAAATGCAGGATTTCGCTGGAATTCTGGGTGTTTTACGTGCGTTAAAGGTGTCAATGCTCTATGCATTATAGACCTAGTTGAGTGGATTAATCTTTTTTGAAGCATAATTGTATGCTGTTCAAAGGAGAAAGGAAGAAAGAAGAGAAGCTAGTATATGCAAAAAAAAAAAAAAAAACCAGAACAATACTTCAAAGCTTTAACGTTAAAGTTTGATGTTCTGTGACTCATGAATAACTATCTATACATGTTAACCGATAAACAGGGAAAGAAATCGCGAAGGTGTTAAGCTTCGAGGTTTGCCATTTGTCAAATTTATTGAGAATGTCAACATGAAATCAGTACCTCTGACATTTAAACACTTGAATGCGAATGATTTCATTTTAAGAATTGTCCCAGTAATCTAAACAATGGGTGATTTTAAGCAATCGATGAAGCATCGCGCATCGAGATAAAAAGAGCCTCTTTATTGAATTATTATTTGTGGATATTTACTGACTATGCATTGATGCATTGTCGATTGCATGTAGGATGAACGATATCGTGTATATGCAATGTTTTTGAGACCATGTAATACATTCAATGAGTATAAATTACCAAATGTGTGTTTTTTTTTGTTTTTGTTAATATGGCCTATTTTGTGTATGAATTATCGTGTAATTAGTTTTTTTTAAAGCTTCGGAATAGCTGAACGAATTGAAATTGTTGCTCAATTGAGTTCATGAAGCAGAAGGTGATAACTAGTGCGTGGCCATCTGCTCACACGCTTCAATTAAACGCTGTTTCTAGCTGTTATACTACCACAAAAAGGAAAAAAATGTGTTTTACTGTAGATTGTGTCGTACACATGCAAGAAGGAGTATTGCATAGCAATACCACTTTTGACGGATATTGCAACAAAAACAATAGCACATGACAGAGTAAACGATTCAGACAAGATAATATGTAGATTATGGACTGTATTCAAAATAATAGCAATCGTATTTACATTATGCTAAGAGTCTAAAGGAAATTCTATAAAATTTGTCAAATTCACATTTGATCCAGATGAAATTAGATGTAAACATACATAAAAGAAGAGTATCATGAATGATCCTTTGACAAATGTTCTAGAAATAATCAAAAAAAAAAGGCCACACTTCTCATGATCAAATAAGAAGACAACCATATGGCAAAATGCATACCAACCTTTGCCTCAATAACTATGACTGCAATATGCATGTACCAAGTCTAATTTAAGCGCTGCAGGCTATGAGTCAAATGTTGCGAGCATGGAAGTAGTGTGAGCCTGCTGCAGAACCGAAATACAAATATACAGGTCTATATGTCGGAATTGAACAGGCCTTGAACAGAACCTACCACTATCAACGACGGAGAGAAGGCAAGTATTTAGATTTTGGTATCCGCAACTTTGATCAGCATCCGGTTGTCTCAATTACTCTAATATAACGTCCCTCGTGTAAGTTGTTGTGGATGTATATATGCGATCACAAGGAAGAAATATGCATAATATAATTTTAATACTTGGATCACAAGAGAATTCACTCCACATTGACGCAAATCGCCCATTGAAAATCAATCTAATTGTATTTATGGATGTTTCTCTAGTTCAAAATGTTCTTGAAACTGCCATTTTTGTACCAAAGCACCATTTCAATTGGTGTAAAAATGTACAGGATTCTCCAGCCAGTTTTACTGAATTGATGTGACTCGAATCCCCTTCTTGTTTCTGTGCATCCAAGGTATACCCCCCCCCTTTCCCCTGAAATTTCTTTAAGCTTTGATACATAGATAAATAATTCATCTCTCTCGTTTTTTTTCTCTTTTTTTTTCTCATTCAATTTTCTATATTGCAATGACTAGTAAAGATTCGCTCAATTTGAGAAATAACAGTGCTTGGACAAGAGCTCGTTATTCCCGTATGGGTGTTGCATGTGTTGTAGCTCTCACTCTCTTTACGTAAGTAAACGATCTTTGTACAAGGCACAAATCTAAAAATCGATATTTTTCCAGTGACATGTTGGTCTATGGTGTCGTTATTCCTTGTCTCCCAATACTGGTCATTGATAGACTCGAAGGAGATTCTACAATGGTTGGATTCTTGTTTGGTTGTTATGGTAATGTCATTATGTCACTCTATGTACTGCAAACTGAATTCATCAAACATGTACTAAATGTTAGTTTTGTTTAGCATTTGGCCTATTATTAGCAACTCCTGTGTTTGCGATTTTGTCAGACCGTTATCAAAATAGAAGGTACCCCATGATGGGTGGCATGCTGGGTTTGGGGATTTCCACATTGGCATTTGCAGAAGCAGATACATATGCATTGCTAGTGTTGGCTCGTGTAGCTCAAGGTGTCGCTGGTGGCGCTTCATGGTGAGTGGCTTTTGATTTGACATTGTAGAGCTTTGTTCTAATTCCAACATATATCAGGACCATTGGCCTGGGATTGTTAGCAGATGTATTTCCAACAAATACTCTAGGTACTGTCATGGGCACAGTCTTGACCGCACACACAGTCGGATTTGCATTAGGTCCCGGAATTGGAGGTGCTTTATATGAATATGGTGGCATGGAAGCTCCTTTCTTTTTTTGCGCCGGATTCGCTGTACTCAATTTCTTGGCTATCCTCTGGTTAGCAGAGCCCAAGCATAACCACATTGAAGAGACACAAGATCATGTTTCACGAGCACAAGAAGACATTGATGAAACTACGCCTCTAGTTAACAATAGCAACATCTCTAGATCTAGGGACAAGAAGCCATTGACAATGATTGATCTGCTAAAGAATTGGCGTATTTTGTCATGCGTCTTGTGTGTTACTGTCAGTGCATCTGTTTTTGCTGGTATTGAGCCTGCATTACCAATTCATTTGCAGAAAACATTCAACGCTTCTGCATCTACTATTGGCTTAATCTTTGTAGCTATGGTTGTTCCAGCCTTCCTTGCCCCTATAATCGGCCATTTGTCTGACAAGGTAAATGCAGTAAAATTGAAGCACAGCATGTGCATGTCATGTATATTAAATTGTGTTTGTATGACACATAGATTGGTAGACAAGTTATTTCAGCCACTGGCATGCTCTTGATGGCCGTCGCTTCACCACTAGTTGCACTCCAATATACATCCATATATTGGATTATACCTCCACTTATGGCCTTTGGTCTCTCTAGTCCTGTCACACTAACACCCATTTTACCAGAGATGGGCGAAACTGTGAGTGATATGGTAAGGGAAAGAATATGCTGTAAATATGTTGATTGTTAGATTAATTTTTTGCTTTAAAATAGGGCGGTGCTGCATATGCTCAAGGTATTTTTTATTGACAAACTGTATATTGAAGTACATAAGCTAATTTACATTCAAATAGTTTACGCATTGTACAACATGGCTTACTCCATTGGTATGTTCATCGGTCCTGTGGTTGCTGGTTTAATTATGTCTGCTGCTGACTTTGAGACGTTAATGCTGGTATTTGGTGTTTCCCTCATTATTTGCAGCCCTGTCATGGTCAATTGGGGTGCTGTATATAGAAAAATCATTGCATTGTTCCGTGGCAACTAAATTGAAATTGCTTTCTTTCTCTTGCTTTATTACAATACCTCTTTTTCATTACTAATACATCAATAAAGCAAGTATAAACTTGTAAATATAAACTTGCGTTTGTTGCATTTCAATCTGCAGTTGTTTTGTTTTCAAAGCGCATGCTCTCATGTTCAAAAGTGCCATCCAGCAGACCGGCGATCGCAAAATGCACTCATTTAATCCTAATTATATTATTATCCAAAATTGGGCGTAATGATATTTCTTTGGAATAAAGTTCGTGTAAAGTATACATAGTGGAGGCCTTTATGTCTCTCATAAAAAGCATCGAATCTTTATACAGAACTTTTAGGTTCGGTAAACCACGACTCAAACGAAGATGACCTCAATATATGTACTTGACAAAGTATCCATAAATATAAATTATCGAGCCACAATAGTCATTTTGGCGCTTGCACAATACAGTATTCCCACGTTATGGAGCAATGTATCAGTACTTTTGTGCACCAAGTTTCAACTTACATTCAACATATTTCGGTTACAATTAATAAATTTTTGTCAGACACGACAGACGCTTTATTGGTGTAAATTTGACAGTTTTTTCATTTTTTTTTTTTTTCCATTCATTTGGTTTCTTTCCACAAAACAACGGCTACAATGGCTATAGCACAAGCAGCAGCAGATACAGCGGCGCAACCACCAACAACACCCAAGGTTGTACTACGAACATATAAAGACACTGACTTGGAGCAGGTAGAATACCTTTATCGCAGCACACAAGTTCCATTAGTGTATGAAAGCATTCGAAGCAAACTGTGGGCCTTTCCTACGTGGATTATCTGGTTTGCTGTATACTCGGCTGTATTAATCAGTGTCCCTAAAACGATAGCTGTATTCATCATTCTTCCTGGCTGGGCCATGACCGTAGTGAAGCTCCTGGCAACTTTCATCTGGGGTGTTGTAGGTTTTGCTATTCTATTTATTTCCTCTGATCGTATCGAGCTTCAGAATCGTATCGATGAAGCCATGGCGAACGACTTGAAGGATCCTGATTTGTACTATTTGAATTTCAAGATCGATAAGGATGGTAAAAAGGTACGCAAGCCGGAAGCTGACCAGGTGCCTTCGCATTTTTGGGTTTTGACTCTGGATGAAGAGGTTTGCGGTATGATTGGTCTATCCTGCAATGCTGAAGACGTAGTAGACGCCAGAAGTACGTTGCCTGTTGCTTGGAAACAATTTGCAGTGGCCGTGTTTGAACTTTTGCGCTTGCCAGTGCCTGGTTTCCTGCTCAAGCAAAAGCCAAATTTTACAAAGGATGGCACCAAACATACATTTGCTCATAAGCAAATCCCCAAGACAGCTACTGTCACTCGTTGGGCTGTCCGCTCCGAACTCCAAAATTGCGGCTTCTCCACCTTGTTGATGAATAGAGCTATTAGCTGGGCACAAGAGCATGACATTAACCGTGTGTATGCCATGACGAATGAATGCTGTATGGCAGCAGAGCAAATTCTGGTAAAGCGCCATGGATTTGTAATCATGAAACGATTCAATCACAACTTTTTTGGTGAATACAGCAAATTATTCGGCTGCCGTGTGAATGAGTGGATGGAGAAGAACGGCGAAAAAACTAGAATGGCTTTCAAAAAATCTTAAAAATTATAGCCATAACGAGTATCATGCCACATCATTTTAGTTTTAATTAAAATCTACATGAATCAATCTACGGATACAATCGGATAATAGTTATTTCACATTTAAGTAGAAACAGCAATGAAAATTTATATCAGATTAACCAACAGGAGGCACCTAATCGTAACATGTCTGTTGTGCCAGGTCTTGAAAATGAGCACGGCAGGTGATTGTATGTGATATAAAAATATAAGAATGTAATAAAGACTTAGTTTACCAGATATAAACTATTGATTTATTGATTGACAAGAAGCTGTCTATTTATATTAGAATAAATCTATCTAAATCAATCTATAAAATACAATCAGGTCATGTTTGACATTTAATTGTCAAAAAAGATTATAACACAGTAGTAGTCAGAGCAAGACCTATTTCTATATTTAATCAGCTAATCGTTATGAATGCGAATCATTCATCGATAAGTTGAGCTTCGCAATTTAGAATAAGTAGAACCCAAATAGATGGTTTCTTTTACAAGACATTCTTGATCTGCCATAATGTAGGTTAGGAGATCATGATAGTGTACTTCAATTAATGATTGGAGATTGTCCAATGATGTGTTGTTATACTTGTCGAAACAGAAGAATAAAGTCTTTGTTTCAAATCAGGAAGGTTATCTGTAACACAGATCTGTATGATTGACAAACAATAAGGTACTGTCAGATCAAAGATCAATAACAGTTGCAGGACGTAAAATAATGAAATAATTAATAAACAATTATTTCCCTAAAAAAAAATCAAAGATCAATAACCTTGTAGTATAATAATACATCGTACCCTGTTAAGGATATGATATTGCTTGCAAATTATTCTTATCGATTAGTATCGACTAGTATTTTAAATAAGTCACCAAAAATTTATGTTGTTGTAAAAAGTATAAATAGCAGATGCAAAGTTGAATCTTTAATGAAGTAATCTAAAGTTTTCGTATCTCGTTAATTCAACATTTCATATTATACTTTTCTTATTTCAATCTTGCAGATCTCAACAGTCATTTGAAAGGAATTTGTTATAGAGATTGCGATATGAATCCATCAAATATTGCCTACCCAACTGAGCCATCCGGTACTTATTAAATTTAAGTATTCAATCAAATAGAAATATCTTCAAAAAAAAACTTTCAATTGGCATTGTATTTAGTGAGACAGCTCGCACGAAAGTAAGATTTATTTACCAATAAAATGAAGCAATAGTAGAAACGCAAATAATACGAAATAATTAACAATGTGATCAGTTAAGCAGAAAGGCTCTCCGTCAGCCATGTATTCTGCTACAGCGTATATGTTGATATTAATCAAACGTCTGAATAATTCCTCATAATCTACATCATCCTTGTCGCTTTCTTCTCTATGTATTGTGCGGAAATTGTCATTTGAAAATTCCTCCCCATCGTCATCATCAGTTACAATTGAAGGTGGACTAGGTATTGAGAAGCTTCCACTCCACCAGTTTGCTATCAAATCATCCAGTTTATCTTCTTCGAGCTCTATACTGGGATGTTTTGCTCTTTTTAATGAGGGCGGTGCCTTATTTGAGTAAGATTCGACGGGATCCTCTATGAGCAGTGTGTCTGAACGACAGAAAGATCGACCATTTGACATATAAGCTGGTTCACACTGTGACCTACATTCTTGTACAAACGCTGGTTCATATTCAAACTCAAATGATCTTTGTTTACTGTGCCATAGCCGGCATTGTATGCCAACTATGTTGATAGTAATGTAAGTTTTTTCAAAATGCTCTAAATGTACTCAAACACCAAGCTTGTACCTGAACGAGGTTGTCTATAGTCTAATAGCCCCTGTTGCATTGTGTATACTTGAAAGAAAAATGCGCATTTTACAATTACTTCCAAAAATCAAGCATATTTATATAAATGTTGGTGGTAACAAAGAAATAAAATCGTAATAAATATCAATATATTAAGGAGCATGTCTTGTCCATAGTCTTAATTCATGCACACTAAAAATAGCATAATATTTTGAAATTCTACAAGGTCTTGTCAACTTTTCACTGCTAATCAATGAAAGTTGTCATACAATGCGACCTAATTTGTGATTTATTTACACATAACAAGGGAATAGCAACAGGATTATTCTTTTTGGATAATAATGGAAGAAGCTGCACCGCCACCATTACAGACAGCAGCAGCACCAAACTCACCAGATTTCAAAAGGTGAGTCAATGTAACAATGATACGGGATCCTGATGAGCCAATGGGATGGCCAAGAGCAACAGCACCACCGTTGACGTTCACCTTACTAGGATCAAGCTTCATAAGTTGCTCATTGACACGAGCAACAACACTGAAAGCTTCGTTCAACTCAAACTTGCTGATATCATCTACAGTCAAGCCGGCCTTTTCAAGAGCGACAGGAAGTGCTTTGGCGGGCGCAATGGTGAAATCGATGGGAGCAGTGGCCGCATCTGCGTAAGAAACGATGCGAGCTAAAGACTTTACACCGAGTTCGTCAGCCTTAGCGCGGGACATCAGGACCAAAGCGGAAGCTCCATCATTTAATGTACTAGCATTAGCAGCAGTGACAGTACCGTCCTTCTTGAAAACAGCACGCAAGCTAGTCACCTTGTCAAACTTGACATTCTTGTACTCTTCGTCGACCTTGACGATGGTCTCTCCCTTCTTACTCTTGATTGTAACAGGTGCGATTTCAGCATCAAATGCGCCGCTCTCCCATGCTTTTGCAGCACGCTTGTATGACTCAATAGCATGCTCGTCTTGATCCTGTCTGGTAATATTGTAATTGGCAGCAGTATTCTCAGCGCAGCTTCCCTACTCATGTGCATTCAGCATACACCACTTCATACAACACCGACAGACTTACCATGTGAATATTGTTGTAGGCGTCCCAAAGACCATCTTTGATGATGGCGTCGCTGAGCTGTTGATGACCATAGGCAGCGCCACGAGGGGCATAGTAGCTAGAGAAAAGTTAGTAAACCATTACCAAAAGTTGTAAATAAAAGACTTACGGAGCATTAGACATGCTCTCCATGCCACCGGCAATCATTACTTGACGATCACCGGCTTTAATGGTTTGCGCAGCCAGCATTACAGCCTTCATACCGGAAGCACAGACTTTGTTGATAGTCGTAGCTTCAGTGGTTTCAGGGCAGCCAGCATGCAAAATAGCTTGACGGGCAGGAGATTGACCCAAATTAGCTTGGAGAACGTTGCCAAAGTAGGCCTCTTCGACATCCTCGGGCTTAATACCTTTTTAATTGGTAAGTCTCCTGATAAATTTAGATATCCAGCCGCTTTTTACTTGCCTGCTTTTTCAATGGCGAATTTGGCAGCAATACCACCGAGCTCAATGGCACGCAATGACTTTAACGAACCGTTGAAACAGCCGACGGGGGTTCTGACGGCGCTGGCAATAATTACATCCTGTATGAAAAGATGGTGTTGGTATTATGGCAATCTTGATGGTAGAGAATGAAACTTACATTAGGACTTTTGGCAGCGGAAGCAATGGTGCGGCGAGTTACGACCTTTGAGACACGGTTATATATGCGTGATTCATTTGTAGGCTAGAAATAGACTTACTGTGCGAAAAGAAGGGATGAGTTGGCGAGAAGAAGCAAGCATTTCGAACGAAAAATAGTTTACGAGGAAAAGAAAAGAGATGCAAAATCAAAGGAAAAGCTATTTCTTCTTAATAATATTTATTTGTCATGGAATTGATTTCCCACGACTTTATTGTGTGGACCCCCACATCTCATTTACATGTCGAACTGCATTTAAAAATACATATTGTTGCTGTTGCCGCATTGTACCAGATAATTAAATGAAATAGAGAATAGGGGCTTTATACTTTTTATGATACAGGTAATCCCTGAGGCTCAAATAGCAGCTTTTCTATCCAATACAGTATGATTTCCAGGACTTTACTCTTTGGTACCTGTCCTGAAGCAGCAGCTACCAACGCCTGCTCCCAACCATTCTGTCCTGGTGCACCATCCAATAAAAATGTTGATGTAACAATGCCAAAGAAGTAAACTAACAGAGTATACAGCGCAAATGTAACTGTGTTTGTCACTATTTTGTCATCCCGTCTTGTCATTATCTTGCGGTCCTTATGATTGCCACCATTTCGAATTGTAGTAGCAATGGTAAAAGTGTTCATACTGGATGTAGACTATATAAAAAGTCAGCAGCATGTTTGCATTAGTGGTAAGCATACTGCTACCTCGTGGAAGTCTTGCACCGTCCTGTTCCTTTTATTCACTTTTCGCAGACGAGAATGAGACCAGACATCCGTTACAGGCGGCTCTGGTATTGTTAACGAGATTGAATCTAATATAGGCTTTGCGGCTAATTCATTTGCTGTTGTTATGGATGTCGATGAAGATAATGGAGGTAGAGTCACTGTGCTTGTCTTTAGCCTCAATTCCGCCAGCTCATTCATAAGAGATCTATTTTCAGAATCAAGTGCCCTTCGAAGATGATCCAGCTCGCTTTTCACTCTATCGAGGTCCTCTTTGGCCTCGGTTGCTCGGTTCTTGTAGTAGTCCTTCTCATCTCTTACTGATTTCAGTTGATCCGAGTCTGAAAATTCCGCTTCCAATGTCTGCTCATCAAAATGTTATTTACACACGCGTATGCATTACAAGGTTTCTGTTACCTTCAGGTATCCTTGGGTTTCCTCGTTGAAAGACGAAACGGATACGATAGAAGGCTGCCTTTCAATAGAAGGATGGTGGGGCTCTGTTAGAGTCGTATCATCCGCAAATTCAAAAGCAAATATGTCTCCGCCAGTACTGCTGCTGCTTTGGTGATGAAGCGCTTCGTCTAAATCAGTTTTGAGTGCATCGATTATCTCTTTCAATTTCTCATTTTCCGACTTTTGTTCCTCCAATTGCTTGTGTGCTTGAGCTGAAGTTTGCAGTTCCATCTCGAGATTACTCTGAAGGCCAATCAATCTCTTTCTCTCTTGGTTCAATAGCTGGACTTCGTAGTGGAAAAAATCTAGTAGATGTTCAGTTTTTTTAAGGTCGCACTCCTTTTGCCGCAATAAATTTTGAAGTTCTTGTGTTTCGTCTAATGTCAGTGTATAAATGATGCATTCTGTGTGTGAATAGAATCAATTCTTACGGCATTTTTCATCAAACAATGACTTGATGGATAGATAAACCTGTTTTTGATCTGTTTCTGATCTTTGAATGTTTGAAATGTGAGTCTCGAGCTAGATGAAGAAAACATTCGTCAATTTGATCCTGTTTCTACGTCCAATATACTATTTACAGCACTAATCTGATCCAAGCTGTTCTTTTCCTTTCCCTTGTACTCTTGGATTTCTCTTTTCTGTTTAGCAACTTCAATGTTCATGTCGTCAACCTTGTTTTGCAAGTGAACGATTCGGTCTTCGTTATCACGAGCCAAGGATGCTAAGCTTTTTTCAGACGATTTCAATCTCTGGGTCAGTTTAAGCGATCGACGGTAGTAACGAGCTAAATCTTGGGTTGAATACTACATGATTTAGGTTCATTTTAATTATCCTTGTTTGCTTTTGCACACCTTCACCCCTTTTTGAGGTTTTTCGCCCCCTTACTTCTTCTTCCTCATGCTCTTCTTCCTCTTCTTCCGTCGTAATCAATTTAGATTTTCCCTCGTTTTCTCCAGGGTTTACGTTAGTTGCTTTAATTGAAGGATCACTTGAACTCTAGAAATGCATTTAGTAAAAGACCTTGCCAAATATAAAAAAAAACAGCCCATTACCATCAAATCTTGGTGGCATTCTGCCTCATCGTCTTCTCCCTGTTGGCTCTCTTCAGTGGGAAATGGAATAGTATCCGGAAGGCGGTTCCTGTCCTGAATAGAAGCAGCCACAGCTGATGGTCTTCTCTTCCACGGTGTTGATGGGTGGTTTTTCAAAGGAGGTGAGGTTCTCGGTCTTACAACTATCAAATCCTCTACAATGTGTGTTGTTGGCGCGGAAATAGACACGACTGGTGAAGGTGGGCACACCAATTTCAAAAGGCTCAAAATATCATCTGGTGTCATTTCCAGGTCGGGGTTACTTTTCGTATAGGGAAGAATGGCCTTTTTTTGGATTTGTGTCAGCAATACAACATGCTCACATACTTCGTACTGATCGATTAAAGAGAGCAGATCTTTGGTATAAATAACTCCACGCTCACTCTGCTGATCAACGAGTCGCTTTAATTGTATTTTCAAAACTGCGAATGGTATAGGTTTATGTTGATGATCCTAAAAATTGTCGTTTTTTTGATGTAGATGAGACATTAAGACCTGAAAAAGCATGATAATTAACCGTCTACCTACTTTTTTGAAGACTTGCATATTGTATTGGTATATATAGCTGTAAAGAGTAATGAGTTTTTTTTTTGGAGAAAAGGTATATGCAAAGAAAAAGTTAAATTAGAGAAATCCAGCAAGTTTCAATGTTGTGTAATTGTATCTTGAGAGAGGAAGAAAAGAAACATAGCATGGTGTTCATGGTATAGTAACCATATATAGGAGTCACCTTGCTGTGTAACTGCCATGATACAAAATCTACCCACCCAATCATACCATAAAAGTGGTTCTTCATACAGATAGTCTATGCTATAAAAAGTCAATATCTAACGTGGTTGTACACATAGAAATACGATAACATTTACTTGGAAAGCGGTTGCCTTGAGCCAATACCATATTTAATATCAAAGGTGCTTAAACATGCGTTAATATCAAAATTCATGTAATGTAGATTTTTAAAAAAGTTAATCGACTTCAAACATTTAATAAAGGCCACGATAAGCTTGTGTAACATTTGAAACTTTACATCTGTATGCAAAAAGAACTTAATTTTGAGCAATCTAAATGGAATTACTATTGTGCAGTTAATGACAATTTTCTAAGCTACACCCATAAAGAATTAAACAATTTCGAGGTGCAATGGAGCAGGCAAAAGCCACAAACGTGCTGCAATGTCAAATGTAACAATCAGCATGCCTAAAGTTTGCGCCCACAATGTGATAATTCTAATCTTCAGAGGATATACCTCCTTGAAATTTACATGGACTAGTTTCCTAATTGGTACTTGATCTTGGTTTCATTTGGAAGAAAGCTTGCTTCTGGTCATTTTGCTTTTCTTTTTTTCTTCTCTTCAAGAGACAACAGTGTATGTGATGAGAAACATAATAAAAATCGCTTCCAGGTAGTAGCTATCCTTCAGTTACCAAGCGCATCATTTTTAAAAGTAGGCTTTTCTCTAATTGTCTAAAATGCAGTGCCTGGTAACGCTAAACAAGCTTTGATCGTACCTTAACTTTTATATTTCTACCTTATATATGTCTCAAAGCCTTAATTTCGTTGTCTTATAAATCTTTATTGAGTATAACCTCCACGAGAGTATAGCAATGGTAGATTTTGACACCATATCCTATAGCATTTTAAGCATTGATTTACATCAGCAACTTTCAATTTATCTATATTTTGATGTCCCTGAATTAAAATAGCTATGTTCCTCTTGGAGAATGGTATACTTTACTAATTATTACTACAAATTGAGCTGCACTTGTGTTTAATTTAGGCGTTTTTCATTGATGTTACTAACAATTTTGTAGACGTTTTCTACATTTGAAGTAGACAAAAGTCCGTAAAGCAAACAACTCGTAAACAAAGCAACCGTACATGTCAATATCTGTATACGATATTATTTCTTTACAGCAGTAGTACCACTATGCTCTATTTCATCTGCCAACATTTTGTTGTTGTTTACTGTGCTTATGTCTTTTAAGCTATGTATTTGAGAAGTATGGTGAGTTAGCATATGAGATACAAATCAAACTGTAGTTAATATCGATTAGCTATACCTTTATGATCATGGGAAAATACCGAGCTCACTGTGAACAGAAACCTCGTATGATACTCCCGCTTATGATGAAGCATTCTTCAGATCCTGATGCTGTTATTAATATTGATAGTCCACAACATCATTGTGCAAAATGCGACAAGTACCTCCCAACGAAACGTCGTCAAGCCCTTTGTAAAACCTGACGCTATCATTGATCTCAATAATCCCGATTCTTATTATGCTTATTTACGGTTTCAGGTATCATTTAATGCTGATATCACCGTTATTAACAGAAAATAGCCCATACCATCTTTAATATGTTGTCTATTAAAAACTTTATACATTTCGAGTTAAAGGCTTCATCTCAGAAAGGGTGGTATCTTAAAATCTCATTACACTGCAAGAATTGAATTCATTGTCTTGTTTCCTGAAAACTTCCAATTTGAAGAATTATTGAAGGCCTTTCGTACCTAGCTCCTAACTTTTTATTATTTACGTTAAGATGTCTCTTGAATCGCTGCTTTTCAGATCATCAAAGGTGAAGAGACCTAGTCAAATTTGCTGGGTAGTAAAATTGTAAAATATCATTTCGTTGTCTCACGTAAAATACATGTATGTAGAAGCTACAAGAGACTTTGACTTGATTTGATTCAAGCAGAATTAGTTTCAAATCTTGCATTATATTACTTTGCATCATATATTTGTTGTGTATCGAATAGTCTTAATGAATATCGTCATGCGCACTATATGTAAAATGAAACAAGCTTCCTTTTTCTTAAAAACAGGGTTATATTAGGCAATTGCAGCTGAATGATTTGCATAACACGGCACGCTTAGCCATGTAAGCGAGAAACGAATGTAAAATAGCATGTATCAAAATCATCGTTTACAGAGTGTTTTCAGTTGTATGCCATGATATGTGGCGATCGACAATGTTGACGCATTGATTTCGTTAATGTATACATGTATGCTTTGTATGTTTAGACAAACAGGTTTCAGGGAACCAGCTCTGAATCATGAAATTGTTTCACTGAGCGAAAATTGGGTGTGCTCAAATCGAACGATTTTCGTCTACCCCAATTAAACCTTGCACAAGTTGTATATCGAGATAGTTTGGTTCCATTTTTTGGTCAACCATCGTTGTAGGTATCAAACATGATTGGGTCGATTAGTTTACGCCTCAATTATCAAAAAAAAAAAAAAAAAAATACACAGCCATCAAAGTTTAAAACGCATTTCTTGTTTAATTGGAATGAACTGCATTTATCAAGAGTTAACGTAAAATGACAGGAATTTTCTATCAGTAATGAATGGTAGGCGATCTTTCTAATCAAATTAGTAATAAAACACAAATCAGAAACCCAAAAAAAAAAGTAGAAAATGGGATCAACGAGGCTTACGAGTTTGTCATCCCTTACCAAGCCTCAAGTTAGCATTTTGTTACGGAGACTATATAAATCTATATTAAAAAGTAAAAAAAAAAAAAGAAAACTCCCATCTTTACCATCTTTTTACTTGATAAAATACGAGAAATGACAAATAACACTTACTGGCAGCCGTTCCCCACAAATTTGATAGACGCCCCAAGCTTATTAATGTCTCAGCAACAACCGCCTTCAGCCCATTTACCTCATCCTCAACAGCAGCAGCAACCACCACAGCAACAGCAACAGCAGCAACAGCAGCAACAGCAGCAACAGCACTCTAATCAACATCAATCGCAATGGTCCAATGAGCCCGACAAAAGAAAGTGGAATCCAGATTTTAGTGAGTTCGATTTAAATTCACATGCAAGTAAAATGTTTCGTAAGTACTTTACCACATTATCGCACATTTGAACCTACCGACTCAAGCATATGGGTAATAGACATGGACGACTATAATAGCAGCAACAACAATAATGACCCCAGCGAAGGTGATAGTCCAGGTACATAAATTCATCAGTATAATATGAATAAGGCGTTTCTAATCTTTTTTTTTTTTTTATAATTTTTTCTTCTTTTGTAGATAGTGGAGGTGGGTCTCAAAGACGACATGATTTATTGTCAGACCCTGCTTTATTTCAAGTAAGTGCATTATTCAAAGTTTTGTATCTGAAGCCAACAATACTTAAATAGGGTGGTGATCAAAAGCAACGACGAAAAGAGCAAAATAGGGCTGCTCAGAGAGCCTTCAGAGAGCGCAAAGAAAGGTATGTCAAAGAGCTTCAGGTCAAAATCAAAGAAATGGAAAAGAAACATCACAACGAGCTTGTCCGCGTAAATAAAGAAAACGACTCTTTAAAAGCTCTTGTTAAAAATATGGAAGCCGAGATTTATACTCTCAAAGGGGCGGCCATGGCATTCAATATGTCTATTAGCAAATTGCGAGAAGCAGGACTTGACGTTCAAACAACTTCGGTTATTCGTGACACACCTTCGCCTCCTCAATCTGTTGATAGACACCCCTCACCACCTGCTCATCCCTATGAAAAGCAAATCTCTCGCTCCTCTGCGATCGCCACTTTGCGTGATAAAGACGGATACTCTACCACCGACAGACACTCTGCCATAAGAGATTCCTTATTTGATACTGTCAATCAATACAACGCGGCATATACTGTTTACAAGCATCAGCGTCATGCGTCGGATGATGACTTAACTATTGAAAATGATGAATCCCCACATTCAGCCAGTTTTGCCGAACGAGAAGTGAGTCGATTTGAACATAAAGTAGACCCGATAGTTACTTCTGGCGCCAAAATGATTCCGTGCTCCCAGATTTGGGAAAAACTATCGCAACATCCAAATTTTGATGAGTTTGATATGGATCAGCTATGCAAAGAACTGAAGAAGAAGGCTATATGCTCTGGGACTGGGCCTGTTATTCCAGAGTCTGAACTGCAAGATGTGTTGCTCAGGATGGATTCTCGACAAATTTAAACTTTTTCCGTGTATTAATCTTTTGCTCCTTTATTCTTGTATATTTTTACCATTGCCATTATATAATTTCCTTTAATTTTTTGATCCAAGACTACAGTTATTGTATTTGCTTGCTGTTACATAGTACCATTCTGCTTGTTTTTTTCTTTTTTTGATTAATATTATAAATCTTTGCACAGGCTTCCCCTTTATGTCTGTAAATCCATCATGAAAGGGAGAAAACGGTGGCGAGGGTACAATAACGATACATAATGGTATATTTAGACGTATATGCACACATGCATTTAAAATGCGAATTTTGCATTGTATTTATTTTTATAAAAGGTTTTGCCTTCCATGCTGATCAACTGACACAATAAATAACCTGCTCCCCGTAATGATAAACAAATGCTGTAACTCTTTCTTTGCTGCTGCCACTCACTTGCGCCCATATGTCATGCACTAGTAAACATTTAGAGTAATTTGTGTATAAATATACACAACTCTATACATTTTTCTTTTCTTCCCTTTTCCTCTCTTCGCTCCCTCTTATTCTACAGCAATGAATGCAAATCACCATCATCGCTCCCGAGCTAATATAGTCAAATCAAATAGTTACCATGGCAGCGGCCAGTTCTATCGTCATACATGGACAGATGCCCCACAACAGAGCAACATGGTTTCGCCTCCAATAAAACGGATTTCACGTGCTACTACAATGTCAACCATTATGGAGAAGCAGCATTCACCTCATGGCACAACATCACCCACACCCTCACCACAAAACCATAGAAATAAAAAAAGAAACTCATCAAGCAGTAATCGCATCAGCGCATTAGGATTAACGGACGATGATATCCCATTGGCTTTATTGGCATACAAGAAGGGATATACAAGCATGCCTCCTACTAACAGCAATACTACATCCAAAGCAGATAGGCCTTCTCCACATATTCGTCGTAATCTTAGCCAATCGTCAGATGCATCTATGGTAAAGACAAAGAGGCCACAGCCAACACCAACATCAAACAAGAGGAAACAGAACCGTATACCTTACCAAATTAAAACCAACACAGATAGCAGCACATCTCAATCCTCCACAGTGATAGCCACACCCACAATTGAAAAAGAATCCTCTGAGAAGAAGCCAGCAATCAAAAAGAAGTGGTTTTCATCTCTGCGTAAATTGCTTTCTTTGCCTTCCAAAAAATAATCATTTATCCCCTTGCATCTCGTTTTATCGGATTTGATTTATATTTGGTTATTTTAAAAGGCTTAGTTGGTAGCAGCAACAACAAAAGACCTGCTTGTGCAGCACATTGTGTGTATGTAAAAGGACAATCTTTTTATTTTTATTTTTAATATAGTATAATGTAATGTATGTATGTACAGTTCGTAATAAAAAGGTTATCTTAAATATCTTTGATATCTTCGATATCTTGGCTTTCTTGTTGAGCAATGACATGAGCTCTTTGTCTAGACTCGGGTAACATGTAGAATTCTTGACATTTTTCAAAAATACGGCCAGTTCCCTGATTAATGAAACATGATAAGTAACATGTCCATATATATTGCACATGCGACAACTACTTGCCTTTGGCGGTATAGGTATAGGGAAGAAGATAGTGTACCAAGGACTATACAAGTAAATTAGTTATTTATAAGCATGACATTTTAGACAAACAATTTTACTATTGATCGCATATGTTGAAAAACCGCTTGAAATTTTCAAGTGGTCCAAAGTTATACATATTGACAAAGATTTCTCCTTGAGATTTGCATACACCCTTGTCATAATAGTTGTTGTAAAACTCGACAGTTGTCTGCGCTGTTAAAATCTGCCATCATGTGTAGGGTTAGCAACAGGATTACTGTAGAGAATCAAAAATAGATTACCAGAAAATAGTGCCAAATGCACAATGCTCCTATAGCTAGCCCCATACAAATTGCTAAAATAATTGAAAATGCTAATAGTGGTCTAGGGAAATAGTATGGCCACTTAAAATACGGCCCCATCAATACAATGGATCATATCAAAATCTCTTGTAACTTACATCCATTTGAGTGAAATCCAAACACAACATAAACGGTCTCCATCCAAACACTGCAAAATAACCTGCAGCAAAAATCAAATATGTCATGAACAATACGAAGTAGCGATGATTGAAATGTCCAACGCAGTTGTGGATCCAAGGACCTAACTTTCAGTCAAATCACTGCTCTATTCTTTACATATCGATTGCTTACAGTGGTGATCAAACCTCAAAATACATGTATTACAAACACTGCAGTGATGAGCTCTTTCAGGTTTCGGTAATTGGCCTACATAACAATCATTTAATCCTTTGTTTTAGCTCTACACATATTCTCTTACACTTTTTACAAGACTGTGGAAATGTCGAATACTCTTCCATCTCTAACAACATGGTACGCATAGAGGGCTCCTATTGCATAGCTGTTTAATATATCCATCTGCTTTGACTTGGCGTTCTCCCTTGTCTACAAAAATACTAACGGATTCATGATTATCCAATATTGAGGAGCTTGAAGCTGCGGGTCTTCTGTAAGCTTCCATATCTCCAGGTGGTGTCACAATGGCCATATAATAATGAAAATGTATACAATAGACCACATACATTGTGAAGAGCAGAGTGCTGATGTTATATATTTTGTACAATGTTGAAACGTTTGTCCAAGAATGAAAATAGGGGAACACTACCAAATAGTATGCCGAGACGCACATATCAAGTAGTAACACTGCAATGCCAATAAATACTGGTCCAATACTCCATATTGCCTTATCGACAATTTTCGTCATTTTCAATTTCTCTTGAAACAAGGAACAAGAGGAAAAAAACTGTACAAAGAACGGAAAATACCAAAAATAAGGGAGTTGAAATTACATGGCCAATGGAGTATTCTTTTAGTCATTTGGTTTGTTACAAGAATGCTATAAACATTCAAAAAAAAATTACATTTTAAATATTCTATCCGCTAACAATGTTGTTGAATTCAACGCGTTCTTTTGAATTGCGTTGTGCTTGTGAGTATCCTAACATCAGACTTAGGCACTACATCAGAGATCACACCGTTTTATTCATGCACATCGATAGGAAAATCTTTTTCTGTTATTTTCCAGCGTGGAGTTTCTCAATCCTGCACTGACTATATCATGTTGTTGCATGACTTGGCTTCGTCTGTCGTCTTTGATCTTTGCCATACATTGTATATACAGCCTGCTTGTTCGGATCGCTTTTTAGTCTCCTTGCAAGTACGGCTATATCCAACTTTGGATGCTTCGGATGTTTCGGATGCTTCTGCTGTGGGAAAAAGTTTGTGGAGAGCTCATCCCCACCTTGCTCATATCGCTCTTTTCAACTAAATACTGCACAAAGCTCTCTCAAAACGTCTTGACACACTCGATACATCCTTTTCAGCTGCTCAGAAACGGGAACAACACCAATCGATCACTGCAAATATCGCAAAATCGTTTTTCAGACGCCAGGCATACACCTCGTCGCGCGTGGAAGACCTTCCTTACAAAAAGCGCTCAGGGTTGTCTCAAAAGTTATCAGCGGTTGTTCAACCAAAGAAGAAATGCTTGACGCTGCAGCCACCTTTAACACAGACCTGTATTCTTCTGATGCCATGGATCCTCAGGCTATATTTGACTTGCTATATGCGCTACCTGCCTCAATTCGTCTTTCGGATACTGCTGCAGATTCTGTCTTCCCTTCTATCACATTTGACAATTTCTCCCATGTTCTGGATAACTGGTCCCTTGGCAAAGACGATCTGCCGTACCAACTTTTTCGCCTCATCGTGCTACATCCAGGCTGTCATGAAATCACTTTTGCCACATTTCACAATGCCCTGTGCTTTGCTAATATCCCACCCTCCTGACTCGAGTCGTGTGTTTCTTTACTTCCTAAGAAAGGCGCATTGGATCCTGGAGAGTTGGCGCCCTATTGCGTTAATCAGCGATAAGAAAAAAAGTTGTAGGGCATAACAACACAGACGCAGCTACGCATGGGTAATATAGCTCTGCGATATCTAAATACCATGCTGTAGGACTTTGTAGGGCATGGGGGGGGGTAGTGTTAGCTGTGAAGATTCTCCGCAGGCTTGGAAGATATCCTTAGCTACGACGCAACTAAATGAAAAAAAAAAGGGTTGACTTGCTTGTTCGCCAAGTAAGGTGGCTATCGATAACGTTTGCCTTGAGTTTATTCTTGTTTGACGCTTGCAAATCGATAATTTCAGTATACTAATGCTGTTTTACTTTGTTACATTTATAGAACAAAAGATCAAGAAATATAGAATACCCTGTGGTAAAAGTATCCACAATTTCAATTGTGGATAGTACATGAGACTATTCTGTGAATGATATCAACAACCGAAATGAGGACTATTTATCTCTTTAGATACCGTAGCATTGTTCATTTTGGTGCTTGCTCAATCACCTCTAAAATGAACATAAGTGAATGTCCAAATTTTCTTAGCAAATAGCAGAAAAAGACCAAAGGTCTATTTGTATATTACTATGGAAAAGATTATCCATAATTGTAAAAAGTTACCAGATGAAAATAATTATTAATGCGATATTTACTACTCGAATCACTGATATTACTAAACTAGTGCCTATTATTTTTCTCTTTTCAGAACCCAAATGTAGAAATAACATCTGCGGCAAATACCGAGGCGTGATGATCAATTTCTGTTTCTGCGTGGAATCGCATCAGTGTAGCATCTCGTACGGCAGACTGTAACATATCAGGCAATCTTGCCCGAGAATCAATAGTCATGTTGGGAGAGGTCACGGTCAATAGATCGACAGCGAGTTTATACGACGAACGATATTGACATTTCAACTAGGATGCAAGAGATAAAATAATCAGCGCTAATGCATCTTAGCAGCAAGGCCAAACTTACAATTTGCATTTCTTTTTCTGCGGCAGTACGCTGCTTGGATAAATCGTGGCATTTGGCTTGACATTTCCTAAGCAATTGGTCCAAAATACCGTTCTTATCCACAGCTTCCGTTAGCAGTGCTTGAGTTTGTTTTCGTCTTGTAATTTCGCGACCTAGACGATCCTTTACAACCTCAATTTCACCCTGCAGTCTAAACACCTTTAACAGTGATTTTGATTTTGCGTCTTCCAGCTTGCTCTCCCAATGAGCTTGAATTTCTATAGCATCCTTAGACATAGATGCATGTAAATCTTCGTTCTTAATTTTCCATTCTCTGCCTAGCTCCCGTAAAGCGTCATCCTTTTCAAGACACAATTCTCTTTTGATTTCATCGATCAAAGCAGTCTGCTCTATTTGCCAAACTTCCTTCTCTATTTCATGTTGTTCTCTAAGCTCACGCATTGATTCGGTGTGCTCGGATTGTAAATTTTGGAATTGTGCCTGAGTTGTCATTTCTGTTCGCTGTGCTTCCGACATGAACTTTTCTGTCAGCTCCTTGATGTACGTGTCATGACTGGATTTTAGCTGATCGAAGCGTTTCTTTTTCTGTTGAGCAGCTGAAAGCTTGGTTTTCAATTCTTCAATCTGCTCGATATAGTCATGGTTTTGTTGTTTAGACTCTTTCAATGCCAGCTCTGTTGTTTTTAAGGATTTGTATAGCGATTCCAACTGCTGTAAAACCAACAATAAGAAGATAAGCATATGACACAATGTGTATAAATAGAACCAACTTACTTGCTTTACTGTGCTACTGTTATCTTGATCTTCACCTTCGTGGCTAGACTCTCGCAGCTTGGCCATTTCTTCTTCATTCTTGGCAATTTTAATATTCAAAGATTCAATAATCTGTTCCTTTTCAACATTTGCCTGATCGGGAGGAGAGTTTTGTTCCTTTTCAAATATTTCGGCATATTCCCTGTCCTTTGCATTGAGTCTTTGTTGAAGACTAGCTAGTCTTCTTTGGTATTTTTTCTCCTCCAATTCAAATGCTGATTCATGTTGAGTTTTAAGGTCCCTAATTTGTTCCTGAAATGAAATTCTTTCATCATCCAATGTACGCTGAACTTCTACCAGCTATGTATGGATGAAACATCTGTTAAATATAATCACCCTTATGTTGCTTGACATACTTCATTCATCAGTTTTTCTTGAACATCCTTGGTTCTTTTTTCGAGTAATGCCTCTTTCAACCTGTTTTCTCGAAGCAACTACAAATGCATGGAACAAAGTTATGCTTTTTTTTTCTCTATATCGCTTGCAATAACTCATTTTCCTTACACTAGCTGTGTTTTTTTCATATGTTTGACGATCAATTTCCAGTTTCTTTTCTAAACGCTCTGCCTTTTCTCGGCTCTCTTTATGGTCTGCAATAATCTATCAAGAAACCTTGAGTACTGGCAACCTCTGATCGCAAATGATCTAACCGTTGCTCGCTCCACTTCCCAATCTTGTATAGGAGAAGTTGGGCCTAGAGTTTCTTGTCTTTTTGGATTTTTAGGGGAAGTAGTTGACAATTCCATGATGTAGTAAGATTAATATTAAAGAGAGAAGAGAAAAAGAAAAATATATAAAAAGAAAATTGCAATGCTTTATTTTGTCTTGGCTTTCAACTATACAAAAGATGTAATGTGCTACGTGGTACATCGCATAAATAAATGATTACACGCTTTAGCTACTCATCCTCTTCCATCGCCTCTTCCCCATCGCCATCTTCCACTTCTTCATAATCATCATCTCGTGGCAATGTTGTGATAATGTTGGAAAGCATTACTTCTAAATCTTCCTCCGAAAATCTCTCTTCACATTCTTCAATAAGCTAGTAATCATGGACAATTCAGTCAAGCGTAGTGATATGCCGAGTGTTTTAATCTTACCAAATAGATTTCAACTGTGCTCTTAGGTCTAAGATTTAAAATTTGTAATTTCTCTGCTTTGGTCAGATCAAATTTGGAGATTGCATCCATAAAATATGATATCTGTTCTGGCGTTTGTGTACTGCATGAGGTTTCTTTCAAGTATTCAGTCAGCTAACGAGTAAAGAAAAAAATAAAAAAAGTTAGAGCAGCAAATCTCTAAAAGCAACATCAATGGCACATTACCTCAAATTGAACTGTCAGTAAATGTTCAGGATATTCTGTAGCTGAATCTGCTTTTTGAGCTTGCTTTTGGGCTTCTTGAGACTCTTCCAGGAGCCTCAAGACTTCGTAATTTGTTATTAGTGCTGCTCTTACAGTTTTAATTTGCATATTTGATAGGGGAAGATGTCCTTGAAAAAAAAATCGATTCGGTATTTCGAAGATACCGGTACAAGTAGTACGAAAAGCAGTCAGTGTTAGATCCAGCTAACACATCAACAAGATCATTGCTCTTGTAAGAGGATAAACTTGTGCCAGCTTTTCACTAAATTCGTGTGGGGTGTGCTTATCTAAGATATGGACCTTGCCGAGATCAGAGAACTGTTAAACAAATAATACTAGACATTCGTTATAATCTAGAAAATGTACACTACGAAGATGGTTTGATGCTTCAATAACGTTGCTTCTTAATAATTGTGTTTAGTTTACTTGACTTGTAAAAGCCTTTAAGCAGGTAGAGTTTTCCATCATCGAACAAGAGCAATGAAGAAGTTCTCATAGGCGCTTTCAAACAGTTTTAAAAGCACATGTGATCAGCAAGTTTCAATTGACTGGTTCAGTGTACATCATGCAAAAATAAGCTGCAAATACAAATCAATGCATTGACACCATTTAGGTATAGAATTCTTTTACCAAGGTTGGTGTAAACCCAGTCGTAGTCTCAATCCAAAACCTCTTATCATGCTTTCTTGTTCTGGTTGTTCTTTTTGTTTTTTTCTGCTCTTTCTCTTTTCTCTTTTCCCTAATATATTTTTGATAAAATGGGCATCAGAGATTCTGTTGATGTGTGGATTCATGGTGGCGTGCCAAAACCTGAATCATACGAGCGCAAAAAATTGTACAACTTTGGAGAGGAATTAGGTTTGCTATGAATATATCTGATTCGAGTTGGAAAGCATTGATTTTGACGTTCACACGCAGGAAGCGGATCTTACGGATATGTCAAAAAAGCAACCCGTATCCATGACAACAAGGAAGTTGCTATCAAAATCATCCCTAAATCAAAAGTGAAGGGTCATTTTGATATGGTTTATTCGGAAATGAAGGTATTAGAAGGTTTATCTCATCCAAACATCATTGGATTTTACGATTGGTTTGAGTCTCGGTAAAGGGTCGTCTTTGGCAGCATACAAGTGCTTACTAAACCGTATCTTCATTGTGCAGGGAAAAGTTCTACATGGTGTCTGAAATGTAAGGTTTCGGTATTATCGTTAGTACCCCACTTTGAACGTAACGCAATCCGTTTCCCAAAACAGAGCTACTGGTGGAGAATTATTTGAAAGACTATTTGAAAGAGGTAAATTCACTGAGAAAGATGCTATCGCAATTATGCAATCCGTGTTGAAAGGATTGGAATATTTGCATCAGAATAAAATTGTCCACAGAGGTGCGTCTTAAAAGAGATTTGATTGTTTTTTGTTCAACATATTGACCCAGGGCAATACGTTTAGATATGAAACCAGAAAATTTACTGTTCAAAACTCCCGAGTCGACAGCAGACCTAGTTATTTGCGATTTTGGGCATGTGGAATGAAGGGGATTCATACGATACAGTGGCTCATGTTTCTTTTGATTATTATAGGATTGCAAAGGTTGTTCAAGATGACGAAGCCGGGTTGAAGACACTTTGTGGCTCGCCAGGTTATGTTGGTAATTTGAGTTTTTTTTGTTGAATGATAATCGTATTAACAAGTATTTTTTTTTTTACAAGCCCCTGAAGTGCTTTTGAAAAAACCTTACAGTTTTCCAGTTGACATTTGGGGTGTTGGGTAAACGGAATTGCACAGATGGGTCTCTATATTTGTTTTGTTAATGAGTGTTGCTCGTAGCGTAATTGCATACACAGTACTTTGCGGTTATCAACCTTTCCAAGGCGAAGATGACACTGAAATGATGGATGATATTACGCATACACGCTATAATTTTCATGAAAGATACTGGAAGAACGTTTCGACTGATGGTAACTGCGCAATAATATAAACTGGGCTGTCAAACTTTAGATTCAAACTCACGTAAAATGTTGACCGTAGCTCGTATGTTCATAAAAAAGTGTCTTTCATTGAACCCTGATGTCAGACCAACAGCAACGGAAGCTTTGAATGATGTATGGATGACAGGACAACATGCCAAAGACATTGATCTTTTGGATACTGTGCGCGAAAACTTTAACGCACGCCGTACATTCAAGAGCGCTATTAGTGCAGTCAAGGCAATGAATCGAATCAAAGCACATTCAGTCCCGAGTGCAGTGAATGATGAAAAAAAAAGAGCCGCAACCAGTTTAGTGGCTCCTACAACTCAAGCCATCAATAGTATGAACATTGGCATGGATATGGGAAGAGCGAAATCGGCACAGCCATAATAATCATTATAATACCTTGTGTACTCTCAGCTATGTGGTGCAAAATACTATTCAATAATATGGGAATCAACATACGTCTAGATTCTCAAAAAAAAAAAAAACCTCTTATTATGAATTATAAATACTCAATGTTTGTACTTTTTTATGTTGCTCCCATAAAGGATAAAATATCTTTATACGCTGTGTTTACACATTTTGTTTGTAAATAATGCCCAAATGGTCTTTGACATCAAGTAGCAAAATATAGCAATGACTGAGTTTCAATCATCTAGCTTTCTACAGACTGCATCATGATCAATTTTTAACGGATTTGGCATTTTTTTTTTTTTAAAGAGTTATATCTCCTCAAATTGTATAAGTAGCACGCTTTGCATTTTTTTTAAAATTTATTCAAGAATTTATTTCCAATATGGTGATATTTTTTATTTTAAACTTTTATACAATAGTTCCGTAGTTGTTTAAAAAATTTCAAAATATAGATTTTTGACAAAATGTGAAGAAATACACTATAAACTTAAGATTTAAACCTTATCACGTAGTAGCTAGCACTATTTGAAGTATTCTTGCTTATTTACACATAGATCAAAAGTCTCGTTTTTGGCTTCAAAAATCTGATATTTTCCAAAAATCGATTTTGGTAAAGGGACCCCTCAAGCAAAATCATCGAAAATTCAGTGAAAATTTTTTTACCTTCAAAGCCCACAATAACTAAATAATATAAATCTAATGGCCTAAAGAGATTGTTTGGTGAACATTTGAGCTTCAATATCAGTCAAAAAGTAAGGTAAATGCGTCCTTTAGGCACAAATTAGCGCAGTTTGATGCAACGTTGGGGTAAGTTGCTATAAACGAATACTGTTACGCTATCTTTATGGTTGTCTACAGATTCTGGTTGTAAATCGTATCAAACATAAACCCTGACATCGCGAAATTTTGATAAAAAAGCATATTTTGGCAAAAAGATTTTTATTTTGATGGTGCTGATAGATCTGGTCATATTTGACTACAAGTAGTACAAATACAGGAATTCAATATTTGGACTATAGGTGTACAACAGGTAACTGTTTATCTGCAATCTCGGTTGAAGTCAAAGAAAGAATGTTCCTCATCCCAAATTTGGTGTTAAGCAACACGTTTATTTTAAGGTTGTGTCTGCAAATAAAAAGATATGAATGTATAGCGATATACATTAAAAGCAGAGATAGATGAGCTACAAGTTTTGCCATAAGTGTTACATATAGATGAATGTCGTATATAACGACAACATTGCCAAAAAGTGTTTGGTGTTATAGAGCTTTCTCTGTGCTATGTTGGCTCTCGCAGAAGATTGAATCAGAGACACTCCTCTCCGTTATTTACCTTCAATAGCTTGATAACTAATCATATACAGTACAGCTCGTGATTAATGCTGTTGGAGATGATCCTCCCTCAGCATTTTGTTTCTTAACTCCCTGTTGGCTCACATGTTGGTCAATAATGGGGAGATTCAAGCAACAACAGCGTGTACTTGTTTAGCACAGCTATGGGGCTCGCGTCAAATATGATTAATGATGAAAAGGATTTGTCACTAGATAAAATACCACACAATAACTTTCGATTCAAACCAGGAACGTACCAAGACATTACCAAGTGAAACATCCGCCTGGTATTGTGGAGATAGAAGATAATACTCCAAGCTAAACATAGCTACACGTTATAACATCATATCCCTTTTTTTTCATTTTTGTTTAGTTAATAATGATAATTGATTCCCAAGAATATTAATTCGAGGGAAAAGGGTTATCAAAAAATTTGGGTAATCTTCCTTTGTGTCCCGCATCCACGGAAATCTTTAGTAAAAGGCGAAAGATTTATCCGATATGAGCACAAGACAGAAGTACAAAGAACTCATCAATTCCAGGAAATGCGTGCCTTTTTATACTTTTTCGCTCCAGTCTAAAAATTTGCGTAGTCACAAACAATATGGTCACAATCGGAGAGAAAAGATGGAAAGATGGGTGTCTGTATATACGCCAATGAAGGTGTGCCAGCAAAGTTAGTACGACATTTGAGGGTTAAAAAAGGACACTAACGAGACGATATCTGATCATGGTACACGGGGTTGAGCAGCAATTTATTGAAAAAAATATACACACATTCTACAGACTTATAGATGACAAAAGATCAAGGACAAAATACAACCTGATATGCTGCAGCCTTGCATCCATAGACACTGGTTGCATCATCAAAAGCATAGCTATAAGCTTCAGGACATTGAGCTTTGATTCTTTGAGCGTAATGGTTTGAGGTACATGTGCCTGCTGTATTGAAAGCACCAGTACAGCAATACTTGTCATCACCGTATTTCGAGCACGCACTCTCACAAGCTACAAATTTGCCGACTCCATTGACTGATTGTAAATCAAGTGGGCACTCAGGAAGACTTGTGCATTCAGAAGGTCTGCAATGTCGTTTGTCTAATTTTACTAGCTGATCCAAGCCTTTGATCATTTGTGGTTCGATGCGAATAGGGTAGTTGTAGCCATCGACAAACGAGACATCGTAATAGTCGATATCAGCAAGGACAGATGATAATTTGAACTCTGCTAGCGATGCTGGATTATCTGCTCCAGCAATATCGCAATTGTGGACATCGCAGTTTTCTCTGGCCCAAATACGCCCTCCCCAGTTTGCTTGAATAGTTAGTGCGTGAGTTTTGCCGTTCTGCAGTGGAAAGATGTGGCCTCGAGGCTCATCATTTGTTTGATATCCAATTTCAAGATTATGGCCACACTTGTTCAAAATGTTGATTTGCTTGGTCTCAGGGCTGCCAGAGGGGGCTGCGTGAACAGTAGTAGAAACTAGAGTTAGAGACGCTGCTAACAGCAAGGATGTCTTCATTAGAGAGTTTGGAATTATACAGATAATCTCTGGCAAGGCAATGGAACGGTATTTATATGGCACCGTCTAGTGTGTTTCTCTCACCCCTTCATATTGAATATAAATTCTCAACTTAAATCAAATACCACAACGAAAGAGCCTCCTTACCATTCTTTTGTTTGGAAACAAAATATATACCAGACATTTTTATTAAACATTTTCCTTCATTTCTTCATCTTTGTTTGTTGTTTCCTCTATCAAGATTTCTCTTGCTTTCATCAATGCGCCAATTTCAGCCTGCACATGATCTTCTGTAATTTTCTCTCCCACCACAAAGTCGGGAATGGCCGCCTTGTTTGCAGACTCGTCCTCTTCTTGGCCATTTTCGTTGCTTTCGTGCAATCTTTCATGCATCTCCTTGTAGCTGTCTTTCTTGGCCAGGTAGAACAGTCGGATAAGCGATGGGTGGTTGTCGTAAACAATCCTTGATGCCTGTAGTAAGGCGCCATTGGCAAGGTTGAATCTTTCTTGAGGAGGATCAAGCGAGTCTTCCAGTTCCATCAACGAGCTGTCAATCACTTGTGTGCCTGTGAGTACCTTGGGTCGATTTCTACATGACGTATCAGTAATGGGCAGCAGAACTCCATTCGTCGCACTTACAGCATAAAGCTAGATAATGATGTGCTATCTTTGCTGTATAATTTCGACACTTCGTGGTTGCCATGAGAATAACGGTATCTTCTTGGTGGAGCCTCCAATTTCGGCTTTTTTTTCAGTCTATTTTGTTCTAATTCATTATTGTCTCGAGGCTGCTTTTCAAAAGCAGGGCATCCAGATGCCTTCCAGATGATCCAATGACGCTCGTGTTCCAAAATGGTCAGTATAATGTCAGTGTAAAGTTTGCCGTGAGGCTTGATGGCTCTCAGGAGCTTTAGCAACACTTGCTTTGTGTCGTTGATCCATGTTATCTGATCGTCAGAGAGTGTATATGAGGGCTGAATTAGCGATTGCTTTGTTGCTCCTCGGGCTGCTAAGGCTTCTTTGGTTTTTTCTTTTTCTTGACTCGAAAATCCAGAGAGGTATTGGAATAGAATCAAGTATTGGACAATGACATTTCTTCTGAATCTAGCATCTTCCATTTCCAAGTCCAATAGCCGTCTGCTGCTAAGTAGTCTTGGGAAACGGTACTTACGGTTAATTTCAGCCAGCACCTGCTCTACAATAGCCGGATCTTCGTCCATAATGGACCCATCTTGTTCCTCGAGTTCGTCTTTTGATCGTTTCAAACCTTCATTCTTTCGAGCGCCTAGTATTTCAGCCTCCTTTTCGCCAATGATCTCGAATCTTTCCATTATTTTATCAGTGCCTTTTTGCAGTTTGCTAAAGTTTTCGTCGGCGAATATCGTGGGTGGGTTGGAGAAAAAGACACGAGTAGACCAGAATAATTTGTAAAACGCCTTTTGTTCGTCTGTGTATGGGCATCGCATTAATAGATTTGCAAATCCAATGTGTGTATTATCCGTCTACCTGTCATGCTAGGATCTGCATCGACCTGTTCATCCGAATCAAAATGGATCATGTCTGTGTTGAAATCACCTCGCAAATTGACACCGGATCGTTCGCCGAGAGGGAATGAGTTTGCAAGAAACATGAGGATTCTGCCGCAAAACACAGTGTTGGTTTCCTTTGATAGTCTACGTAGCAGATCGTTGCACATTCTCAAAAGGATGAGGCCCTTTCCTTTACCGGGTACCATATCCTAAAGTCGTGCGCATCAGAAATGGGTTGTTATGGGCAAGGACGCATGTATAATTTACCACAGTAATTCTTGATTTGCGTTTCTCGATATAATTAAAGATCTTTTCGCAGCCGCTGGTGGTATGAGCCTCTGACAATTCTTCAAGAAAGGTCAATGGAACAACAACGTCCAGTAAATCGACATCTAATCAGCCAGTGAGCAGGCAGTCGCCGCATAAAGGAGCTAAAAAAAAATACTTACTAGTTTCTGTACAGTATAGCACAATATCGAGACAATCGAATATTTTGTTGAATTTCTCGTCGCTATGCTCTAAATCAATTAGCTTTAGAAGAGTTCTACGAAAGATGACTTCAGTTGCGCTCTTTCTCCAGTCTTGTTTGCTTTCGTCAGGCATCTTTATGTTGAGTCTGTTCTCGCTTCCACCTAACGGCTGGATGTGCTTTTCAACTAATTCTTGGATTACGTTGAAAGGTACTTCAGATGCCTGGTTTTGGGTCCTGTATTCTGTAGTGGACGAAAGGCAACCCTGAACTGCCTTGTCGATTTCGCCTCGATAGATGAGAAACTTGGACATGGTTGTAAAGCAGCTTTGCGAAGAGTTTAAAAAACAGTGAAAAAAGGGATCGCGCTCAATGAGTATCCAGCAGCTTCTTCAAAAGCAGTGACTTGGCTCCACTCACTGTTGATGTTTGATTGATATCATTTTTTATCGTCTAATCAATTTAATACGATGCTAGAAGAGGTGGAGCAGCTCGCTGAAGAATACAAGAACATGTTGAAAGTACGGAAAAAACACTGAATCCATAGTAGTTTTAAGCATGCGTTAATCTCGAATGTAGAAGCATTCATGGATTGGATTGGAAGAGTATGCAGATGACCCGCCACCAAGCAAAATCAGGACAAAGATCTTTGGGCTAGTGATGAGCATATCTCCTGTCTTCCAACCAAGCGGCAATGCTCAAGGTATGCATAAGGATACGTAGAAATCTTGGTTGTTAATCATCGATGCTAGATTGGCGAATAACTATAGGAATATTTGATCCAACTCTCCCAATGGTGCATGGAAAGCAAAACTCCTTCACATGCATATTTTTCAAGTATTCAGAAGCAAACTTGCCAAATCTAAAAATTGATGACATTGTCTTGCTGCGAAATGTTGCAGTGCAAGGTTTTCGCGCTAATAAAGATAGCAAAAGTAAATCTCAATACGTATCAGACAAGGAATCACAGTTTGTAGTTTTCAGCAAAGAAATGGGCGACGGCGTTGAACAAGAAGAGTTGGCCGAGGAAGAAAAAGAGCTTTTTCAGGCATTAAAGGCCTGGAGGGACGCTAAAGCAAAATATATTCAGACTCTTGCTGGCTCTAGCGGCCAACCTGTATCTTTTACAGCGAGACCTTTGCTGACGACAGAGAAGATCATAGACGATGACAGCAGATATTTCAACTACGTTGGCATGATTGTGGGCTGCTTTGACAAGCTACAAACTCCAAAGGGCAGCTACACACGTACTCTCAAACTGACAGATTTCACACAAAATCCACACCCGTACATCAGAAAGGACAGTCAATTTGCTGATGAGGGCACGGTTGGAATCGTATCGCCTGATATGATGCTGCAATGCACGCTTTGGGACAACCACGCTCATAATTGCCCAGAGCTAGAATATGGTGATTATGTGCTTCTGGACAACTGCAATAGAAATAGCAATAATGCTTCAAAAAAGTACCTGGAAATTTCTATTAGAAGCAACAACGACCAGAGGCAATATGTCGTCAAACTTTCCAAAAACGACAGTCGTTTGAAGCCATTGCTGCAGAGAAAAGCGCAGTTGGAAGCAATGCTGGAGCGAGAGAACTCGTCAGAGATAGCGGTTGTTCAGCACAGGATCAGAACAAGTAAGAAAAGACATAAGTGAAAATATTCAGGACTTGCATTCAATCCAGATACTTCTATTTTAAGGAGATATCCATGAAAAACAAACAATACCAGTTCGAGAATTGATCGAAATGGAGGTGAGCGAGCCTGATATTGATTTGGTGCATTGGATTGACGTTCAGTGCAGAGCGAAGGAACGGAGTATGTACGGGTAACGATTGCGCAGTACAAACCCCTAGATTGTAAATCATGGCTTCGAGATTACTGTCAAAAGTGTAAAAGAACGTAAATAAGCATCAAATCTGATCTCCTTGATGTCTGTTTCCAACCACTATGTACTAGGTTTAAATCAACGATCGCTGAGCAATGTGAGGTATGCAGTAGTCTTTTGAAGCCAGTCTATCAGGTAGGTTTTATGCTAGAGGACAAGGAAGGCTCAAAGTTGGTAGCTTGGGTATTTGACGAGGCAGCAGTAAGTCTATTTGTAAGGCAATCCACGCTAAGAGCTCAGATTCTATCTCATTCTAGGATCGCCTCTTTTATCAATATCCAGCTCAGAGGTTTGTTTGCATTTCTTGGTGAGGTCCAAAAAATTAAACGCGATTCTTTAGATTAAAAGACGAGCCTTCTCTGTGGCCAGAGTTCGAACAATATATGACATTGGGCCATCACCAAGAGAACAAGCCATATTTTACCTTTGGCATAAAAAAATATTATTATTCTTTGGGCACTTTTATTGATGGCTGGAATTATTGCATCGTAAATTCAGAACTTATCTTTGAGGATGACTAAGACGACAGAGTTTGTGTGTATAATAAAGTTTAATATACAAGTATATTTTTACGCAAGCGGGATAATTACACTTGCAGCAGCAGAAATGCATCCCTCTCTATTAACAGCCTCTACGACGACTTTACGTGCTACAGATTTGTTGATGCCATCTAAACCAGACAATCGATATTGCTCACAAAACGCCGTTCCTAAAAAGAGTCGAGTATTGATGTCGCCATCCACCTCATGAGACACGATATAGTAATCGACCTCTTGCCAGCTAGATTGCAAACTGGCGGAACTCTTCCGCCACGAAAGAGTGCCAAAGAATCGGAATGCCTCTTCTTGGTGGTTAATCTCTTCGGTGTGTATATCAGACCACTGAAGACCCTCTATTTCATCTTTGGCTATGTCCATGCAGCTGCTACTGCTGCTGCCGGGTATGATGCTCAGGTAACCTAGACAAGCAATGACATGTGGCGTTAATCCAACTAGGCTTGCTGTATTCACAACCACACTCATTTCGAGACGCGTAATGAATAGTTGATGCCTGCTAGGAACAGAAGGAACATCAATAATCTTGGTAATCCAGTCATTCTCGCCCGCATTCTCCTCTGTTGAAGGCAAAACAAAGCATCTGCTTTCGCAAGTATCGCTCGTTGTCGTCACTGTAACACGGAGTCCGTCTTCATCGGCAGCAGCATCAACCAGGCTGTTTGGTGCAGACCATAAATCAAAAAATTCTGCGATATCTGTATCGTCTGAAGCTTGGAAGGAGAAATGACAAGATAGAATCACCTTTGCATCTTCCATTAATGGTGTTCTGTAAATGTACTTTATTTGGCAGCCTCGACTGACATTGACGTTGAGCTGGTAGAGGGGTATGGTAATCTCTGCTTCCGTGTCTCGAGATTCACGGTGATTGAGTCGTCGGCCGAGCACGACCAGCGAAGTGCCACCTAGATATGCACCATGGTCAGTTTGAAGAGAGCATTGTACAGCAATATTTTCGTCACTTGGATATGCTGCAGGGCTTCTATATTTGAGGTTTGGTAGTATAGATTGGTGCGATAAATGAGACCAAGGCTGACATAGTAATTTCTACATGATATAATATGAGCACGAACTCTCAAAACAATACACAATACTTGCCTTTCCTCGATAGTAGAACCATTTGCCGAACCCTCTGTCAAAGCTGGTGACAAACCAGTCTTTTCCAGGCGCAGATATAGTTGCAACCACATCTGAGATTCCCTTTTTGTGGCCATGCATCAATTCATCTTCGCTACAAGTGTTCACACTGGATGAGTAATGCAGTAGAATAAACTTGTGTTTGCAGACATATGTACCTATCATCGCTTTCCATATCTGCATTGCCATTGCTCTTTGAATCTTTTGGAGGTGGTGGGGGCGGGTATTCAGAGTAATCACCGCCGCACCAAAACAAACGATCCATTTTTTCAAATTCATCCTTCTCGAAATGCTCATACGTCCACGCCATAGCAAACAAAGCCGATGATGTCTGTGCAGCACCAGCAGCCTTGGGGCCCTTATACGATTTGAACTCTCCTCCTCCGTAAGTATGTCGTCCCCAAACGTCGGTTCCAAAATACACATCAAGCCCAGTTTTGCCATGTCTCTCTGCTAGCCTTCTAGCCATGTTTGGATATTCCTTCTTCCACCAATAATTCAAAAAGATGCCATCTGAATTCTCAAAAAATAGCTCATTACTTGGTGTGAGCTGATTTTGCCAGTTAATTTCTCCTGTATTTGTCATGCTGTCGTACCAAATGACTTTGGATCCGGGAATCTCGGCGTGCATTGAGTCAGAAAGGTAACGAAGGAATCTACCTTACAGATAAACATTCAAGGGCGTCCCGCACAGTGCTCATATACTTACTTTGCTAGTTCGTGCGCCTTGAAGTGTGGGCTTGTAGGGAACGGGAAAAACTCGCATTCAATATTGATTAGCCAGCCGTCAAAACCGTAATGTTTGGCAATGGCAACTGATTGCAGGTTTTATTAGATGAAGGGCTCCTTTATCATCGCATAGCCTGTATATATGCACACGTACCTAGCTTGTCTGCGTAAAAGGGGCTCCATAGCCGCATTGGATCATTATCGCTGCTGTTTAGCGTGGGTGGACCGTGAAGTAGTGCCTCCATCTCATGCATTTGATTGCTTCCTTCGACCAAAAAGGTACCCAAACATTGAACACCGTTTCTATGACAAGCGTTAGTCCAGTTAACAGGAGGAATAGAGACACGTTCATGCGAGAAACTAAATTACTTTTCATGTTAAAAGGTATTAATAACTTGGATTTTGTGTTCACACCTACTAGACAAACATGTCTGTCAAATGCCAGTATTGGACATAGTAAACATCCTGATAGCCGTTGCCTTGAATGTTACTGTCTTCCTTGTATCCGCCTGCCATATCATGCGTTAGCAACAGTCTAGGCTTTAGGGCAGGGACTTCACGTGGCTGCAACGGAATATTGGGTATATTGAACACTTCCAAAGACGGACTCCAGTCATGAAGTTGCTTCATGTCTTTTAGGGCAAATGATGTGGGGGATCGGGTGTCTTTTTGCAGTGTCCGCGAGGGCATTTCTTGAATTATACAAAAGAAGAAGATAGAGGCCCGTTAGATATTGAAATTTCTGGCGTATACACCAAAAGTTTGTTGCATAAACTCTATTTCCACCAATCGTTTACCAATCGTTTAGCGACGTCCCGCATATATTAACAATCAATGAGGCATACTCAAAATAGACCATTTCTTAGCACATTCCCATAAACAATCGCACAGTTGCTAAATGTGTGCTGCGATAGTTGAAAAATAAAAAAGATGGCCATTGTTTCCAAGAGTGTGGCAAATAATTTGTGCATTTGCTTAAAATGTTCAATTATTCATTGTCCAAACTTTGCCCAAAATAATCAATGTTTTTGTTTGTCATAGAGGCACAGCGTAGGACTCATTGTCAGGGGGAAAAAAGTATATATATGAGCATGGGATTGACTTGGTTTGCCACTCCACACATTTATTTTACCATACAACTAATGACCTTTGACTGGAGCTTCCTTGTAGAAATTTTCTTGAATAACCGAATCAGAGACGGACAAGAGTTCTCATACAAAGAATTCGTGGACCATTTCTACAATGCTGACCGAGCAATAATAGACACTTACTATGTCACTGTTTTAGACTCACTTATAGCTGAACAATGTCGCATCTCAGAATACGCCATAAAGTTGAGAAGCGAGTTCGCTGAACGTCACAATCCCGATTCAGAGCACCATGCCGCCTACATGGCATATTGGGAGAACCGGTATGTTTGCGAAAGAAAACTGGCTACGCTAAGCTCTGCAAATAGTTGGAATACCAGCGTAGAGAAGCATTTTACCAACGGCTTAGCTCAAGATGGCGATGCTTTTATTATAAATACAGAGTGTATGAAAGTACAGAAATGAAAGTTAGCGATTTAGACAATGTGTACATAAATAAAATAGAATTATAGACTGTGTATTATATGACTTGATTGATTATTGCACCGGATGTAATGATGATCCGCAACCCTCGTCCATCTCTTGCTCTTCCTTTTTCGTTAATCTGGATAACGCCGCTGCTGCCAGTTTCTGTCTTTGCTGTTCTGGCGTGGTTGCTTGATTTGAGTCTGATTTAGATCCTGCTCCCAAACGATAGGTACCCGACTCGTACAAAACATCATTTTCGTATCCATTTTCATCATCTTCAGGATCGTAATAATCTCTTCCTCCCAAACGATGAGCTCCTTGAGCTGTCCAATCCAGATTCACAACATCCTTGTTCAACTGTCTGTTCAGTGCATGAAAATTGTCGTCATGGTCACCCCAGACATTGTGTGTCAATTCGTGCAAAAGCACTTTTCTCACCGAATCGTAATGTCGAAATCCAGATAAATCGTCTGTTCTCAGCCTTAACGCGATCAACTGGCCTGCATTTCTATTATAGCCGAGAATTGTTGCTTCAAATGGCGTCAGTTCTATCAATTCGCCCACAGTCCATTTCCGATCTGCCATAATAGCTCGAACCTATTTAATCTGATTAAGGTACGTGTTTCCATGAGATACGGACAATCACCACACTTACACCACGATCGTCTCGCAATCGTTCTAGTAATTGCCTTGCCTTGTCAGGATTAGGGAATTCCGGGATGACCGATATCTTATGAAAGGTATATTTTGCATTTGGATCAGGCTGTCTTTTTCGCTGCTTGTTTTTTTGCTGTCGAATTAAAGGCGCAATGCGTCTTTGTTCTTGTATTTTCTGGTCTAACTGATTCACTTGTTCGACTTGAGTTGGTAAACTGCCCATGAGCATAAGCTTACTGTTGTTCTGGATTTTGAGCTCATTTAAAGAAATACCGTTCTCTTTTAAAATACGGCCCTTCCAAAGTAGCTTTTGGGAGTCTTCTGGTAGCGATGTTGTCTCATGGAGGTACTTTTTGACTTGCCCTACTGTCGAGGCTGAATCCCATTGTTCAAATGCTATCGTATTTGATTTGAATGTTACTATGAAACTAATTTTGCTCGTCATTTATAGATTGTCTAGTTTAACAAAAAAGTAGAGATGTATACAAGAAGTGCAATGCCAGTTTATTTATATTCAATTTTGCATTATTAATTGAAGGAGGGGTATTGCGTAGTCATTGGGCAGAAACATTCTTGCTCTTTCTATTCTATATTTGGAAGTTACCGACTTTGTATATTGACATAGAACGGCTTTAGTCTTTAAGGTAGGTATAAAATTACTGGTCGGATTAGCCAGGTAATATTATGATTAATCAGCAGACAAAGAGATTGATTGTTGCATTCAAAATCTGGTATATTATTACTCTAGTTTAAAGGAGGCGCTGTCAGGATTAATGCTTTAATAGCGAGGAAAATTGAGAGATGAAACAAACAGTCGCTTCATGTTTCCTCATGACATTGAGTTCAGTTTATAGAGGGCAAGCTCAATGGTCGTATATTTTAATCTTAGTCGAGACTTTTACGTAGCTTTGTGACAATGATCCAGTTGTTCAGTGTATTCGCGCTTTCGGAGAGTGTGCCAAATGATTTGAAAAACGAGTGTTAACAAACTACAATTAAACAAATTGTCTATAAATCTAATGAGCTGGAAAAGCTTTGTCAGGATCATCAGGATCGAAGATTAAGGATTGAAAAATCGAGGTCTATCAAATCCATTCCATTTGTCGTCATCTTTATGCTTCTGTTGATAATTTCTCTGCTTTATATTGTACATACAGAATTAAATTACGAAGACGCACGACTTTCCCCTCTTCTAAATTTTGCTTCCTGTTATTACCCAACCTGACGATGTGTTGTTCACTTATCATTTTCTGTATTTGTTGTTACACGTTCTAGCACAATATTCACCTCCTTATTAGAGTGCAAATACAAACAAGGCAATCTCAAATTCTGAAGTACCAGCAGCAAAAGCAAATCAAATGAGAAATTTAAATGTTAGAGCATGCCGTATATGATTACAAATAGAATAGGGATCTGTCTATTCTGTCCTGTCGCCATCGACAATTGATGTTCACCAATTAATACATCTAAATTCTTATGGATTCAATCATTTCTCTTTATGACGACTTGCTTTGATCACATGATCATCTTTCATCTTTTCTAAACGAAAGGTTTTAATAGATGGTTGAATAAATTCTGTTCATTTCACTCTTGTAGGATAATATGGTGATTTAAACCAAGATCTATTCGTTTAAATGGGTTGACTCTACATCAGATAAAACCGTTCTTGCCTCTTGCAGTTCATTAGCATCGCCACTTTCAGTGTTGTCCTATTCAAAAAAAATTGTTTAGCTTGAGCGACATTCGAGATAATCAGCTTACCACAAGATTCTGTAAATCTTGCTGAGCGGCGGCAAGTCTCTTCTTGACATCAGGGATCATTTGATGTGTCTCAGCAAGAACCTCTTTCTATGTTTACCATCAATAAGATATCTTACATCTTGCATTAGCATACACTTGCCTGCTTACTAATGTCGGCTTCGTCTGCATTTTCCTCGATAAGTTTATCAATACGCTTTTGCTGTGTTACAGCTTCTTTTAAATAGCCATAGTATTCCCTGTTGATTCTGTCATGAACATGTTAATACAAAACTCACAGCCCGAGATCAGAGCATATTACCTCTTGAGAACGTTGGTTTTGATCTTTAGGGGAGTGAGGGACATTTGTATGGTATACAGTATTTATGAGAAAAGACGTGTTTTGATTTAGAGGCTGATGCCATTTCTTTTACTTTCTGCGTTTTATTAGTCCGATCCTGAATCAGAACATCCATATATCAAGAAACAGAAGTTCATACCAAATTATACGCAAATAGATAACCAAAAAGCCTTGTCTGAAAGAGTTGTGGGTCACCGATGTCTCATCTTATAAAGTTATAGTAAATCATCAATTCTCTAGTGTCTAAAAATTCTTTGATGTTGGAATGAATGCAATAGTTTCATTGATGCATTTTATTGGTATATATCGAGTTGGCTTTTATTTGTTGTGAAAGCAATGAGCCCAAGAATCGAACTCTATTTTGCTGCAGAGGATTTTACTCTGGTAGATCGTTTGGGCAGTGTAACAGTTTCTTCCTGAGGATTTGCTTCTTTGACGAGAGCCTATAAGAACAATAATGTGAGCACAAGATTTTTTGACATTTACAAAGAAAAATCCTACAGCTGCCCGTTTCTTGAAAGATTCAAAAATATTTGGTTGTTGTTTCAACAATTCGGCCTTTAGTTTCTGTTCTCTAAACCCCTTTGGATTTAGCCAAGTCAGTAGCTGCTCAATCTCTTCGGGCTCAGAGTAATATTTCCACCAACCGCGATAATCACTTGGATGCGGCATAGACAATTCACTCATACGCTTATCAAGCCATTTGCTTTCTTCCACAAAACCTTGCTCTTGCATTAGCTTTATGATAAACCAGCGACCACCACCGTACCCCCAAGCGCGATCAGTAAAATTGCCTGTGTCAAAGTCTCTCTCCATCATCATTTGAATATCAATGTCTGTAGGACTACTGACGTACAGTCTACCAGTGCCATATGTATCCGATACACCCACATTATCCAAATAAATATAACGATTGTTGAAACGGTCTTTGCCTAGAGGACGAATTCGCAATGTCATATAACGTCTCATATTCTTCTCTAAATGATCCTCCTAGAAAGAGGTCAGTATATACTAGAATAAGATATTTTACAACTACCTTTCTCTTGATGGTCCTTTCATCCTCTTCCAATTTTCTTCTTTCGTTCATTTTGGTGCGATGCTCCTGGTTTTTAACTTTTGCTATCTGACGCTGTTCGGCATATTGTTTCTTACGCTGAATCTCCCTTTCTTCTCGTTCACGTTGTTTTTGTTTGAGCTTTTCTTGTCGCGACATTTGTTTACGTTTACGGCTTGCTAACCGAGTTTCAGAGCTATTCAATAAGTTAGTCCCGGTACGTACTGTGGGCGGAGTCATATTTACGAATCGCTTTCTATTTCAGAATCTTCATTGGAATTATCGCTATCTTCAGATGCTGATCCCTCTTCTTCGTTTTCATTATTATCATCCTCCTCCCCTGATTTTTCAGTCTTATCACGCTTGTCCATTTCAATTCGCCTTGCAGCCCTGAGTACCTTATTAAAAAATCAAAATCACAATGCGAATCCTCTTTTACTTACAATGCCTTTGATTCCTTGTTCAGCTCCACCTTGTGTTTTCGGAACTCTGTTAACTGATCTTGACAATAGTCCATGTAATTTCTATAAACTATGATATCAGCATTTATCCCATCACTAAATTACTGAAATTTACTTGATCACTGTAGATTCATTGACAACGTTGACAAGAAACTCCAAGATGTCCAGCTTTTGCTTGACAGCCAATGTGGGATACTGCTTCTCTCTGTCTGCCGCCGATGAATTCAGTTTAGGATTTAAATGACGCAGGAGCTCGTCGATGTTTGGGAGCAGTTCAGGTGTAGCAATGTCATTTATACATCCAATTAAGGTTGTTTCCCATCCACGACGATCATAGTTTGCCCGCAATTCTTTGTTGTCCCATTTCTGAGCAAACCGTAAATGATCTTTGTCTCGCCATCCTCTTTCAATCTTTGGTAAAAGAGCTGATTCTGGCTTCAACTTGGAACCTCCTTGCTTAATGTTGTCATCACTCTCTTCGTCGCTCTCGTCGTCACTTTTCTCTAATGACTCGAGGTAATTCTCTAAAGCATCTCCATTGATAATTTCGTTGGATGTGTTGTCCTTACGCTCTTTAATAATGACATTGAGCAAACAGGCATTGTATTCGACTAGTACGGCTGCTTTCGGTTGATGTGTTTGATGGAATAAAGCTTTTTCAAATTCATCCACGCTGTAAGCTGTCAACTTGAGAGGCTCTGCAAACACGGTAAGGAATGCCCAAGTAGATATGAATGTGTCGAAAAGCTCAGCTGGTATAGAAGAATCATGATGGGGTATAGGGCGTCCTGATCTGCCACCGGTAGGATAAGGTATGATGCCATCCCTTGAAACGTATCTTTGAGGGGACATGTCAATCAAGGCCCAATTATTGTTGGGATCTTTGCGATAAATTGGGAGATCTAAATCTTCGACTGGGTATTTCACTGCTGCTTGCTTCTTTCTTTCTATGCGAAGCCTGTCCCGTTCCTCTTTCATTTTAGCCTTTTGAAGTAGTGTTTCCTCTCGGCGTGCTTGTTTTTCAGCTTCTTTCTCATCTGGCGTTTTGTAACTATTTGCAATTTTACGTCTTTTTGAAGGGATATCAAATACTTGGTTTTGAAATTTCTCTAGGTAGGGTGGTAATGCTGTTTCAATGCCGTACATGGTTGCAGTAGAAGGCTAAAAGACAAATGAATTTCATGTTGAAAACTTTGACGTTTCTCCTTCTTTCTTTTTTTTTTATTTTACCTTGATTAGCCACGGTGAATAGACATAATTCTCTCTGTAGCAGCAATCACGAATGAAGCACTGTACATTATATCTATTGAATAGTTGACCGTCTCGAATAAACGTCGGTCCCTCGACTATACGGGTCAACTTCTCCAAAGGCCTTCCATCTTCATCTAGCAATTGCACCTCGTACCGATACTCTGTAACAAACTCTTCTCTTTCGCTGGTAGCTGGCACCGCGTCTGGTGGTGTGCTATTAAAGTGTTGTGGTGCAGGGTGTAAGAATGCGTCAGGAAATCGTAATCTTCCATTGGCTTGTCGTGGAACATTAGCATCATCGTTTTGATTTTCTGAATTTGAATTAGCAGCATAATTGATGTTGGCATTGGATAAAACTTGGACAGGGACTATATCAAGTATTCTGGCAATATAGCTAATGAAAAAAGATAAATGAAAAAAAGATAATACGCAGAACTACAATACGATACATACTCGTAGTTGCTCAAATGACATCGCAGCACTTCACCTATAACGAAATGGTTGCAAAAATATGAATAGATCTGATCAACCAAATCATCAATATGCAGTGTTTCTATTCAATTTGTAAGTTGCAATACCAAGTAATCAAGCAAATGACTACTTACGAAATTGCACCTTGTTGAGAATGCTTTTACGTAGCACTTCAGGGAAAAGGTATTCTGCTCTATCATGCTCATTTTTTTCGCTTTCAAGTGCTTGCTCATAAGTCAGGTTTGTTCTCCCAGTTCTTTCGCATTCCCATATAGCTTGATGATATAATGTTAGTTTATTAATATACGACCTAGTTGTATGTGTGTTAACAATTGGTTTTTACATGAATTAAGTTGAAACTCACTCATAATCTTTAAAAACTTCATTCGTAGAACGAAGATACCAAACTTCCTTACTTTGACGTTTCGGATTCAATGATATATTTAATGTAGCTGGTACTCTTTTTTTGTTCAATAATGGCATGGCTGCAGTTTATAAAAGAGTGGGGGAAAAAGGGAAAAGAGAAAAAAAAAAGTAATCGCGTATCACACATATTTTTAGTTTTTTGAAAGATTTTTTCTCGGCATCATCCAATTGATGTACGGTGCGGCTAGTAAATTTTGTCTATTGTGATGCGTTGTTCAATCAGATCAAAATTTGAACAAGGTGGACATCTCTACTGGTCAGTTAGATGTATGCAAGCATAGACCAAATAAAAAGATTCGAGTTTTGAGTGATCTTTGAGCTGGGGAAAAAGACACCAGTAGCAGGTTTTAGGATCAAGCCAATCTGAAAGTACATCATGGAAATGTAGTCGAAAAGATTAGGATGCAATGACAACAAGCTTAAACCCATCAAAATAAGGACTACAGATTATTTTAGCAAGGTTAAGAGGGTAAAAATTTATTTCAATATACTCAAGAACAATAGTGGAGTGATCATTGATGTTGAAAAAATAGGTATAATGGTGAACTATTAGCATGATCCATGCCTATATTATATTTGGGTTGCCAATCTTTTGGCAGAGGAAGCTGTTATAGTATGCCTGCTGTGAATTCAATTGTCAAATTTTACATCTCTTACTTGCAAGCCTTGTAAAGTGATTTAAATAGAGACAATGAAAAATGGATGATCAGTGAAATGAAATACTAGCCATCATGATGAGAATTTTGTTCTCTGTGGTATTTGTCAATGTTAGACTTGAGAATCAGCCATAACAGTGACCAGTTAGAGCAAAATTTTGTGAATTGCGTTGATCTCAGCAACAGAAGCTTGAAAATCAGTAGCAGATGGTACCAATTCATAAAAACTTATGTTCTGAATATTACCTTTAAAATATAATGTTGAGACACAGTTGTCATGACAACAGTTCCTGATCGGATCTAACTAAAATGTCGCCGATAATTCTATCATAAAAAAGATTAATCATGAAATATCTTGCCTAAGAAACCAACTATTTAGGTTCTGCTTATTCTGAATTACGAAACTAAGCTTATTGATATATGGTTCACATGCATAATGTTTAGCTGATCAAATATAAATAGGTCTTGCTCTGATTAATACCATGTAAAAGTCTTGTCTGGCAATTAAATGTTACTTGTGTTCATTGGTTGATTCATGTGAATTTAGTTTATATAAATAGACAAATCCTTTCAATCCATAACATCATTATTTTTGTATCTACAAAATTAATAGTCTTTGTTATTTTCTCGTTCCTGTTGATATATGAATAGAAACGCTTTTATTCCATAGCGCTGCTGAGTTGTCACTAAGTTTTCCAAGTTCAACCACGCCTTTACAGTTTCTTTAGTAGAAATTATGCGGAAAAGTGTTTGAAATTATTATAGAAATCAAATCTATTTCCGCATATAACTACAAAAAAAAATATCTTTCTTTTTTTGTCATGTAATTATCAGCCAATGCTGAATTATATTTTACAATCAAATAATTTACTCTTTAGATGAGCTATATTGATTTCATGTATGGTTTCAAATCAAGTCTCATCATCCATGATGATGATTCACGCATCTAATTCAACCTTTAAAAACCTTCATGAACAATTCAGTCTGCTAGGGACACCCCAATCCACGTGATTTCATATTTTACACTCCGACACCAAAAACGCGAAGGTGTTTTTGCAGATAACTTTTGATAGAGACATTGCCCAGTGGAACCCAAGTTATGTTCATATAGCGATGATCATGCCTGTTCTTATGGCGCATAAGATGGTGTTTATTTTGCTTTTTATGGAAGCCTAACATTGACTATATGCAATCCTGATATGAAAATTTGTGATATCATCTGATAAATTTATAGATATCAATGTTTTCATGGATACCAATGTTGTTTCCAGGTAGGGCCAAGTCAATGCTAAGTTTTCCAAGTTAGATTTCGGTTCTACGGTCATTTTAGCAAAAGTTGTGAGCAAATTTGTGAAATTATGTAAAAAAAAATTAGAAATTCTTTAAAATACTCGGAACCTTACTGCGAAGTTGGCATGCGAATGCCGATTTTTTAGCATTCTTCTAAACACATAAATACGTCGAATGTGTCTGTAGATTCATATTTTTCTTCTTCCTCCCTACATAGATTCAACCTGCCGATTCCAATAGATATCTTGACTACGGTGCAACTAACCCTAATGTTAGTACGACAATTAAGCCATTATTGACCAGTACTAATTGAATCGGTGAATCATCAATCAATGCTGATAAAGTAGTCAATGTATTGTATTTTGCTGTTGTGTCATGTCTTGAAAATGAGCACTTCAGCAGGTGATTGTTTATAATAAAAGAATATAGGAAAGTAATAAGGACTTAATTTACCAGATACAAGAAGCTGTCTATTTATAATAAAATATATATGTACTGTATATGAATCAATCTATAAAATTCATGCTTGACATTTGATTGTCAAATAGGATTATACGCCGTAGTAGTCAGAGCAAATACCTATCTCCATATTTAATTAGCACGTCTGAGTGTATATCACTTGGTATTTATCATAGCATATATATCTATATATATAGTATGTCTATTGTATTACACATATTGTACAAGTCTGTAGTATCTAATGTATCTCTAGCTGGTATTATGGATATATAAGTATTTGTCTTGTAATGCGTGTTTGGAAACTGGAAATACACAGCATAACCTTATATATGGCATAAGCCCGTAGCATATACTAAATCTAGTAAATGTCTCAGGCTCGTGTCGATGTATAAGTATAAGCCTATCCTAATGGTGCCATATCTAGCCTATTTCTTATATAATATAAATCTATGTTTTATATCTTATTAACTGTGCACATATGTAGCTTATCTCAATTTAAGGTAACTGGATGAATCTAGAAGTGGAGTGTAGATTATTATAGTGAATGTATCTCACAGTATCAAACTTTAAAGCTGTTTATATTCATTTCTTATATGAAATTGCTGTTTTTCTAGTAATAACTTTGTTTATATGGATTTTTTTGAGCTTATAAATGCATGTAAACGAACATTTGGTCAAACTGCTAATTATTTGTTTTTCTAATGTTAAAGCAATAAGATAGCAGCAGGAAAACCATTTTTTTCTCCATCATCATTTATCCACAATGAAGTTTATAATGTAACATTTAACTACCACAACGTAGCAATTTTGTAATAATTATATAAAATTAGTATTTTAAACTGTGGCTGGTTTCGACATTGTGTGATGATAAATTAATATCTCTTCACAATATGGCTTTGGATTTACTATTAATCATTTTAAGAGTGTGAGATCCGAAATTTCTAGTATATGATGAACAACAATATCATCTATTCAAGTGATAAATAGAATAGCATACAGGAGAATATTGAACAATGACGTATATAAATTCTAAATTAGTCATCCGTGTATTGCATATGGTGATGGTTATCAGAGTAAAACTCTATCAGTAGTTATAATTTTACAACTATTACAAACTCTCGCATAGTATTTTGGCGCTTTCATCTTTTGGTAGCATTATACACAGTAAATTGTCATGAAAAACAGAGTATAAATCGCATATAGCGCAGCGATCGTTCGTTGCTTTGATCAGATATTTACTTTTTTATGATAATGTTACTTTCAAGCAAAGGTTGGGCTTTAAAAATTAAGATTCAAGTTAATAAAGCTACATGACGAGCGCTCTTGCATTTCAATGTAGCGTCAAAATTATACGGTATATGATGAAAAGATATAAATGTATTTTAAAGAGAATACTCGCATATAACACAATGATGTAAATCAACAGATTATATTGTTTATAGTTGCATGCACCAATAAATGTTTCGAGTTATTTACTTGATTGTTTATGCATCTTCGCTACGTTTTATGCAGCCGTAGTATCAACGTGCAACAGCGTAATCAGGTACACTACTTTTTCATACATGCAATCTACACAAATTTCTTGGATACAACCAATATATCTTGCTCTTTTCAGCTCTTGATGACTTGATTTATAACAAAATACTTAAGCCAAGAACATTTTGTTTGTTTTTATCTATCTAAGAGAAGATCAAATTGATCACATGTAGGACGCTGTACTACGGCGCTGGGATATCAAGCCATGCTTTACACGAAGCTCATAGGTCCATTTATTCTCATAACGTATACATATAAAGTCTCTTCGATTGATCGTGCTTCTTCTCTTTGTTTTTATTCATCTTCATCAGGAAACTTTTTCTCCAGCAACAACTCAAATCTATAATAACAGGATGACAGATATACCCAAGTATAAAGTGGTTCTTCGTGAAGGCATCGTTGAAAATGGATTTGCTGGACCTACCGTCGGGTAAGTGTGCCTGGTGTGTATTTATTTTGCGAAAAATAACATGGTCAAAAAGTCAAGCGCTTGAAATTGAGGGAGATGATAATGGTGCCAAGATCAGTCGTTCAAGCTTGAAGCCAGAATCTACCAAAGATTACCATACTCTGTCTGGCGCTTTCTCGTACGTCATTTACATAAATTTTTATTTAGTAATGTATTAACAGGATATCAGTGAGGACCTAACTAGTATTTTCGAAATGTTAAAAGAAAAACTTCAAACATTACCACCTGACCCTGTGGGATTTCAGGACATATATGGCCTCAAGACTTCTGTGTTCTTTGGTTTGGATGATTTCCAATGGTACAATGGTTGGTTTAGTGATTAAATGAATAATCGATATGAAACTAAAACGCTATTATTAGCTATAGCTGGGAGCTGCTCTGAAGATAAACCAGATGTTCAACTAACAGAGGAACAAAAAGAAACTTTCAAGGAAGTGGTTGACATAATTAAAGGTCTTGGTGAAAAACAAGCTCTTACTTGAATCATTTTTTATTTGGATTCTTCCTCAACAGCAGCTTCTTTAAGTTTTGCCAAACGTTTTCTATTTCTTTCTAATAAAACTCTCTTGACATTGGCTCTTTCTATCTCATTCATTTCAAACCAGTTGTTGATTCTACTCATAGTGCCATTTTCATTGATAACTACATAGTGTTAGAATCAAAGAGAGCATGTTATTCAGTTATTAGTACACTCTGCTTACCGACAGGGCCCAGTTCGTTGAGTTTGTATGTATCATTGATGTCAACCTGAACAGTTTCGTCTGCTGTAGAAGGGAGAGCAAGGACGGGTTTGATGGGAACATCAGCGGGAAAAGAAGAGGAGGAAGACATGGCTAATTTTGCAATAGAATTTGATATGTATTTAAGAGGCGGCTTTGCGAGTCTTGTTTGCAGAAACATGAAAGAAGGTAGTATAAATAATTTCAATGCTACGAAAATTCTTTCAAAAAATCGACTTGGAACACCACACGTAGCAATTTGAAGAGGAAGCTTTAGGTGTAACGGATTTCGCCTTATGCTTGAGAGTCTACACGTATTCATAATTTACAGAAAACGGAAACGCTTCTATAGCAATTTCGATTTTGTGAATCTAATATTATCGACATTGGAATTAGTTTTGTTCACTGGAGCACTTCAAATATATTTTTGAGGTCTGTTGCTGTAGGGAATAAGCATGGCAATCTGTTCACCACTTTTGATACCATTTATATAGTGATCGTTATAACTATACATCATTGTCACGCATAGTACTTAACAAGACCAAGCTTCACTTTTCAATACAAACAGACAGAACGATCATAACTGCTCTAAATATAAGGCAGACATCAAAACGCTTTTTCCGTATCCTTAACGAACGAGGACCCAAATACAGCAAGAAATTCGGGTGTCCAATTAACCTGGTTGGTCCTCTCAAATTTGATGATAAAGTGTGGTCTCCTTTTCTTTTTATTTATCTCACAATCATGTCTACTCGCTACGCTAGAACTGCTGACAAGGCTGCAAATGAGAAATTTACTAAAATCTTGAAGGCGCTTTTGCAAAAGACTCCCAACAAATACTGCGCTGATTGCAAGAAAAAGGGTAAATATAAACATAAACTCTATTACGTACTTTCTGATAAAAGCGCCAAACAGATGCTCGCTGGGCTTCCTGGAACCTGGGCATCTTTATTTGTATTCGTTGTTCCGGTATCCACCGTTCCCTTGGTGTCCACATCAGTAAAGGTATGAAGTCATATACTCACAGCAAAACAGCCTATTCTAAAGGATTTCTTTAGTGAAGTCTGTCGACCTGGATACTTGGGTCCAAGACCAGGTTGAAAACATGGTCCGCTGGGGAAATGAGCGTGCAAATAAGTAGGTTTACGTAGAGCAGTCGATGATGAGTATACACTAATACGTTGTCAAAAGGTATTGGGAGGCCAACCTCAAAGACAAGAAGCCTTCGGAAAGCAACATGGAATCGTGGATTCGTGCCAAATACGAACAGAAGAGATGGGCTATGAAAGGACCTATCCCTGATCCTAGCTCTTTGGGCGAAGATGATGATAATGTGAATGGTGTGGACAGCATGCCTAAATCTGCTTCTTCTGCTTCTTCGTCAGTTCGCCAATCTCCAGCCCCACCAAAATCAAAGCAATCAGAATTTGCCAATTTGGATGCATTCTTGGATTCTCCTTCATCTTCACCTGCACTCAGTCACCAAACTACACCTAAATCTGCTGTACCTCCTGCCGCTCAGATTAAAGGCGCTGATTTCTTTTCGGATAATGCTTTCTCCAGCACGTCTCCTGCTGCTAATACTACAATCAACAATCCACAATCCCAACCACAAAATACTGATTTTAGTTCAATTCTATCCTTATATAAAGGCATTGCTGCAGCAAATCCTCCACCTCAGCAACAGCAGCAACAACAGCAGTATAATGGGAGTTTCCAGAGCCAAATGGCAGGTTTGAGTTTACATGGAAACCAATCTTATAGCGAGCGATCTAACGGCAACATGAACAATATGTGGGGAGTCGCCACTACTCAGTCATCTCAACCTAGACAACCTCAAGGAAGCCAGTATTTTACAAGTAATACAAACACACATTCTAAACCCTCCGAAAAGAAAGAGTAAGTTTGTCGATTTCTGATTATCAAGGTTGTACTGAAACTGTTTTCTAGTGTTTTTGCGGATCTTTTAGGTTAAAGCGATAGAATTTCACAATTAGAGAAATTATCAATAAATAAAAAAATATACGATTTATTTTAAAATGAATGAAATGTTTGATCTAAAAATTATGCACAAAGGAAAGTATATGTCTACATGTTGGCTCTAATATTTTGTGTTAATCTTTCACGGTTAGCACGACCGTATTGGTTGGTCCATTGGACATTGACACCAAGATCATGAGCGGCATGATGAGTCCAAGCAGGATTACGCAAATGTTCACGACCCACCAAGATGTAGTCAGCCTCATCTTTTTGCAAGATGCTTTCGGCATCTTTGGGTTCAGTGATGATACCAACAGCACCAGTAGCAATGTTTGCTCCATGCTTAACAGCATTAGCAAGAGGGACCTGATACAATGGCTTTGCGGGGTACTTGATGTTGGGCAAATTGCCGCCCGAGGAAACATCAATCACGTCAACGCCAATCTCCTTCAAGGCCTTGGCATATTCTACAGCTTGATCAATGTCCCATCCGTTAGCATCAGGGCCCAGAGTCTCATTATTCTTGAAGTCAGTACCCGAGAAACGAACCCAAAGAGGCTTCTCTTGGGGCCAGGCTTTTCGAACAGCTGAAACAACCTCCAAGGGAAAACGAAGTCTGTTTTCAAGGGAGCCACCATACTGGTCAGTACGCTTGTTGGAATTGCCAGACAAAAAGTTGTGGAGCAAGTAACCATGGGCACTGTGGATCTCAAGAACATCAATGCCAGCCTTATCAGCACGGACAGCAGCATCAGCCCACTTTTGAACGATAGCTTGTAACTCAGGCACGCTCAACCCATTCACGGCAGCATGGTGTTCATCAAAGGCAAGATCAGTAGGACCGACGACATTGTTGGGCCAACCGCCCTCTTCTTCAGAGACATTGCAGTAACCACTTTTGGACCATCCAGAGCCCATATTAGCCTTTCTGCCTGCATGAGCAATTTGTACCGAAGCAACAACACCTTGAGACTTGATGACATCGACAACCCGCTTGAGGTGAGGGATTTGCTCGTCTTTCCAAAGACCGAGGTCGTTGGGCGAGATTCTTCCTCTGTCTTCTACAGCAGTAGCTTCAATGATTATCATACCAGGGCCTCTGAGGGCAAAAGAACCATCTGATATAAAAAAAAAATTAGATTTTGTATATTAGGTTGTCTTTTTGGTATGTAATTACAGTGAGAGACGTGGAAGTCGTTCATGAAACCATCATCGGCACTGTACATGCACATGGGAGGAACGACAATGCGGTTTTGAAGAGTAACAGATTTACAAGTGACGGGAGTAAACAATTTGGGTTTGGCATTGGTTACGGGCTCCGAAAGACTACCGACAGCAGGCTTGTTGTTGATTGCAGCAGCAGGAATAGCAGAGGAAGCGGTAGAAGAAATCATGATTTGTATAATCAATTATTGTTGTAATGAAAAAGAGGTAATTGCTTCTTCAATCGACCCTTTTATAGTTGATCTCTCTTAAGGGGCTGATTAATAATATGCAGACTGTCACGACGTGTCACATATACTTTGCATTGTATTTCTAAGCATTGAGGCCTTCTACATCAGATAAGCAATCAGAACAAAGCCTAGAAGCTCTTGGCTTGTGGGGTGCCGTGGTTAGCAGCTCATCTTTGGTATTGTCACATAACCTACTGATAACCAAATATATGAAGTTATGAGAGAAAGCCCTGAAAAGTCGATATAAAGCTTTCTCATTCCAGCGGGTTGGTTTCTGTTTCCTGCTCGATAAGGCTTTATCGGATGATCTCCATGATGTTGAAGCAGATTTTACAGTCTTGATTGAGAAAATTTAATTTTGCTTGTTTAATCCTATTGCACATTTCATATAAATGTTGTGTCTTGACGTAAATGAGCTTCGGCTAAATGTTTACAAATCTTGGTTGACACATTTCATGTAAATGTTGTGCCTTGACCTAAATGAGCTTCGGCTAAATGTTTACAATCATTCAAGTATACAAATACAGGACGTGTTTCATTCCCCCTCCCCTTGTTTGCAAGCTTATGACAGTCTTTTCTTGATCTCATCGAGCACGCTGCAGTACCTACGTGATCATGGCAGAATTAAGTTACTGTATCTGGTTTACAGGATATCGTCTAATGCTTTCTAAAGTCGAGATTTCCTCTGCTCTTTCATCTGAACAGAAAAGAGCATTGGATGTATTAGCTCAACAAATTTCTTTGAATCACTTAAAAGAAGCCCGAATTCATTTTATCTTTAGACAAAAAATCTGCCGCAGATCCAGTTCCAAGCAGTGTTTTAAACTTTCCAATATATACCACATAAACCTAAGAGATGGATCATGTCCAATAGATGCTCTCAAAGCATCTGTTAAACTTCCGATGCAATGTTGCCATCATTAGGTACAATTGGTGTTAATATGAATATACTTTTCACTAACCCATCAGGCACGCTATACGATAAATGTGGTCTAGATTTATAAGATGCCATGATATCGCAAGATACCGCCACATGCAGACCTGGAGCATGATTCATGGCAAGACACTACACCATTGCTTTGGTGGTGACTGTACAAACCAACAAGGATTGCGTCACATTCAATCTTTATTGAACAAACAAAGGGCCTCCCCTTCTGTTTTTTTTATTTCTTGACCCCACACTACTTTTTCAACGTTTCCAAAACTCAAAAATGTCTATTGCCCGTGTTGCCCTTAGCTCCATCTCCTTCAAGGTAAAGATAAAATTGTTGAAGAAAAATGGGATACATTTCTCACAACAGTAATTGAACATATGTACTAGGCTGCTGTCCCTTCCATTGCTGCTCGCAGCTTCTCTGCCGCTGCTGTTATGCAAAAAGGTGTGTATATTACTTGGTGTGTAAAATGTAAATCATTGGGATATTAATGGGTTGTGTCTGTGCGTTTTGTTTGGGCAGACGTTGTTCAAGATTTGTTCATCAAGGAGTTGAAGGGATACAAGCCCGCACCTGTCGTAAGTTTTAAATGATACTTTGGAAACGATCATGGAGCGAAAACTGAGTACATCAATAGGCTGCTGCTGATGAGAGTGCTGTCAAGGAATTGAAGCTTCCCACTGCCCCTGCTGTAAGTCTTTTCTGACCAAATGCCGGGAGAGAAAGTTTTGAATCAGAGCACTAAATGTTTGTGAATGTAGGCTCCCCAAGTCGATGCTGATTTATCTCAACAATTAGCTGCTTACGATGCTGAGCCCGAAGAAGCTACTCAATAAACAACAAATGCGAAATAATTGAAATCTTGAATATAAATTGAAGAGAGTATAGAAAATATATATACGGAAATATCCCTTTTTATGTAAAAGATATCGCCCTCAAGCACGAATAAAATAAAATAAAGTGTGTGTGTATAAGTACGTACATAAACCAAGACGTGAGAAGCAGCAATTTTCACGCTCTTTTTTCTTTTATGTTTACATTAAGAAATATTATTCGGGTTGCCGTGTTAACGCCAGTTGTGGTAATTCTTCTGACTATTGGGTGGTATCAACAAGAAATTGACCATACGAAAAACTTGCCTGACAATACAATTCCACATCCACCAGACGACACATTTATTATTGCTGGTTATTTCATCAGTTGGTATGTGATTTACTTTAGAGTCCTAGTTGTATGCTTGAACCAACACAACAGGTAGGGGTATATACGATCGAGGCTTTAACGTTGTGGATCTACGAGCTGACAAACTATCGCACATTTTGTACGCCTTTGCCAATGTCAATGAAGATGGCAGTATTGTTCTCGGTGCACGTATTTGCAGATAGTTTTCAAAGTGGGTCTATACTAACTCGGTTTATTCGATAGGATCCCTGGGCAGACACAGACATCAAATTTTCAAAAGGTTTGTTAGTTTCAGCATCGATGACACATGTAACAAACAGAAATTATCATTAGATAAGACGGTCGATGGAGTTGTAGATTTTTGGAAGGAAAATGACAATGATTTACACGGTAATTTCAAACAGCTCGCACTGCTTAAGCAAAAGAACAGACACCTCAAAGTATCGCTTAGTGTCGGGGGCTCCAAATTTTCTTCCTTTACTGCAACATCCGAAATTCGATTGAGGTTTATAAAAACAGCAATGCAGCTTTTGCAAGATTTGGGTCTCGATGGTATTGACATTGATTGGGAATTTCCCAAGGACTCTACAGACGCAGAGAACTATGTCTTGCTAGTGAAAGAAATGCGAACTGCTTTGGATGAGTATCAGCTTGACCATGATCCCACCGACCAAAAGTTTTTGCTATCAGTTGCAATGCCCTGTGGACCTGAGAATTACCGTATACTGAAGCTGAGAGAAATGGCACGCTACGTGGATATCTTTTATTTGATGGCATACGATTTGGCAGGCGAATGGGACCAGGAGATAGGACATCAGTCCAATCTCTATGGAGGACCACTGAATATAGACCAAGCAATAGCCTATTTCCAAAACGAAGGTGGAGTACCATCAAAGAAGATTGTCATGGGAATGCCTTTGTACGGAAGAGGGTTTTCAAATACAGATGGGAGAGTGGGATCCGGCTATAGCGGCGTGCCTGATGGCTCTTGGGAAAGGGGTTTATTTGATTACAGAGATCTTCCTAGAGAAGGAGCCGCAGAATTTATGGACAAAGATAGAGTAGCCTCGTGGTCCTACGATGCATCTAAACGGGAATTTGTGACATACGACTCACCAGCAGTAACAAGACTCAAGTGCGAGTATATCAAAAACAAACAGCTGGGAGGGGCAATGTTTTGGGAGCTGACTGCCGACAATTCGAAAGATGAATCAAGAAATCTGCTAGATATTGTATTTTCTAGCTTGGGCGACAAGCTGAACCGCATCGAAAACCACATTAGGTTTCCGTTGAGCAAGTTCAAAAACTTGATGCATAAATAAAGCTCATGTTGCTTTATCGTTGGCATCAAAATCCGAGTGGCAGGGAAGCAGTATCCTCAGTCACTTCTTTTTTTTTTTTTTCAAATGTGATGTTTCATACTAGAGTGTACATCTTTTTATATTGAATTGACAACTAAACAGAGCAAAGCATTGTTTTCTAAAAAAGAGAGAAAACTGCTTATATACTATAACACAAAATGGACAGTAAATCAGCTCCTGGATCACCCACAATGCATGATGCAGAGACTATTCCATCCACCTCGCAAACTCAATTTGAAGCCTATGCACCTGTAGAACAGCCTAGTCTCTGGAAAGTTTTCAAATCCCAGGTAGCCACCAAAGAGGGCTGGTGGGGTGATTTTGACTGGAAAATCATGTGTCTTCCCTCACTGTTTGTCAAGGAAAAGAGGAGCACCCCATTCTGGGGCTTGAATAGTCGCTTGCCTCTGGGTTTGGCGTTGGTAATGGGATTTCAGCATTCGCTTGCTATGGTAACGTTGTTCAGAAATACAAGCCTCTCGGGTGGTATTTTTTTTTTTTGCTCATATAATTGATATTTGACAGGTCAGTGGTGTTGTTACACCAATTCTAATCATGACTGGCTCAGGTGCAACATCTTTGAACCTGGAAATGGCAGATCAACAGTATCTCCTGTCTGCTGCTTTAATATGTTCCGCTATTCTGTCTTTGATACAAATTACCCGCTTCAGGATCTGGAGAACAGGTCAGATTTTGCAATAGCCTTTCAAATTTCAGTCTCTAATGCTATTATTTAGGCTATTATCTTGGTACAGGTTTACTGAGTGTGGTCGGCCCCAATTTCGCTAGTATTCCAGCAGCGAGTGCCGTCATTAAAAACATGTACTCTAGTGGTTATTGCCCTACAAATGTCCTCGACGATGGAACGGTGCAGAATCTTCCTTGTCCTCAAGCTTGGGGCGCTATTTTGGGAACATGTAAGTATACCTGCTTAGGTTGTGCATTGCATATTTATTGATACGGGTACGTTTATTTAGCGATGGTCTGTTCGTTTTTTGAGATAGGCATGAGCTTTTTGCCCCCCAAAACTATCCGTCGTCTCTTTCCTCCCATTGTGTCAGGTACAACGATCTTGTTGATTGGCTGTTCCGTTATCAGCACGGCACTACAGGATTGGGCTGGTGGGTCGGGTGCCTGTTCTGCAAGACCTGCTACCGGTCTCTATTCTCTATGTCCATCTACGGAAGCTCCTCATGCCCTTCCATGGGGCAGCCCAGAATTTCTGGGCCTCGGCTTCCTGGTATTTGCGACCATTGTCCTCATTGAAAACTTGGGTTCTCCGTTCATGAAGAGCTCTCAAATCGTTATTGGTTTGATTGTGGGTTTGATTGTTGCAGCTGCCTGCGGATATGTTGATCACAGTACTATTGACACAGCACCGCCCATCACCTTTTTGTGGGTCAAGACATTTAAGATCACAGTGTACGGGCCTGCAGTGATACCGTTCTTGATTGTGTATCTGGACAACATGTTGGAGAGTATTGGCGATATTACTGCGTCTTGTGATGTATCCGGCGTCGAAGTCGAGGGTGAGCCTTTTCAACGTCGCATCCAAGGCGGTTTGCTTGCGGATGGCGTTAACTCCTTCCTGGCTGCCTGTATGACCATCAGTCCTCTTGTTACGTTTGCACAAAATAACGGCGTTGTGGCCATGACTCGCTGTGCTAATCGTATTGCTGGCTATTGCTGCTGCTTCTTTATTTTCATCTACGGCGTCTTTGGAAAGATTTCTTCTGTGTTTTTAGCCATTCCTTCTCCTGTTTTAGGTGGCATGAACGCATTTTTGTTTGCATCTGTCACTGTATCTGGCATCCGTATTCTGGCTTACCTCGATTGGACCAGACGTGATCGTTTCATTGTCACTTGCTCGTTGGCCCTTGGGCTGGGCGTTACATTGGTCCCCTCTTGGTTTACACACGTCTTTAGTTATTCTGGCGATAACGAAGCTCTGCAAGGTTTCTTGAGTGCAATTGAAACTATTGTGGATACTGGCTATTGCATTGGATCATTAATGGCCATCTTTTTGAATTTGGTTGTCCCTGCCGAATGGGGGCCCGAGACAATGAAGGAATTAGAAGAAAAGGAGAGACAGGAGAGAGACGAAATTCGTGATGGATTCATCCATAACTCTGTCACTGAGGAGCACCCGCTCGAAGAATTAGCTGCTACTAGTAGAACTGTTGTGCCATAATGGGATTTTTTTTATTTCAGTATGCTGTTTTGTATTTTTTAAAAATAATATAAAAAAGTTTCTTTTCATATTGTTTTCCCTTTTTCAATGTAAAATATACACGTATTGATCCTCGATTAGGTTATTTTACTACGCGAGACCTTCTTTACCCATCCTTGCTGTTCGTAATTGCTTGGTTCTTAGCTTTTTGCTTTCCTCGTTAAAGTATTTTCTGTCTTCATTACTTAGAGCAGTTCGGTTAAAGCCCACTTCGTCGCCAGATTCATCAGAATCATCTTCCTGTTGTTGGCGTCCAATTGAATAACGGAAAATGCCCTTGATCAAATCGTTTGTTTTCAAATGGTGTTGAAATCCTTGTCCTAGGACATGTCGGAATGCGTTTAAAGGTAAAACCTTTGCCCAGCCTCGGAACGTAAGAGTCTTTCCGCCAATTTTAAGCTCTTCAGTCGGTTTCACGTTCTCTTCAACACTTTTGACAACATCGCGGAATACTGATTTCTGCTCTGTTCTATCGCTTTTTGCTCGATGACGGCTGCTATCGATTGACAGTCCTTTCAGAGTGTGGATCAAACCATCCATATTGTCATACTCTGGCTTAACGGTATCGCCGTCGTCTTCTTCGTCAGAATCTGATTTCAAGAAAATGTTTGCAGTTTCAAACATCAGACCAACATTTTCACCAGCAGAGATTCGCACGTCTTTATCTGAGGATTCCAGCAAGATTTCATGCATGGGCATGACCCTAGACAGCCACCATGTTAAACCACTATGCCCACCATCCTACTAACAGTACAACTTACTTTTCCAGTTCTTCCCATAACACATCGAAATCGACAACGCCAGCAGTGAAAGAGGCAGCGAATAGCATACCGTAAGCTCGAATAGCCTCGCTAAATAAATTGTCCAAATCGGCTCTTGATAAATCCTCGACATTATAATCAGCACCATCTGTTTCAATAAAGTCAAACAGCTCATTTCGCACCAACTGCTTGTCAATATCAGACGCTGCAGTGTAAGTAATTAATGAGAGAGTTTGGAGGCACTATAGGACATGACTCAGTATATTTTCAACAATGAAACCCTGTGTTGATATTGGTACATACGCTAATCTTGATTTCGACTTGTTCACTATCCTTGATTCTCGATCTCAATGAAGATAATATTCTGCGGTATAAGTCGTCACCTTCGCTTTCTGAAACGTTATCCATGTTGATAAATGTCAATGCAATAGCTTTGGATGCGAGGCATGCTTCGTTTGTGCTTGAATTCTTCAATAGTGATCTCTTTAGTAAGCCTAGGATATCTTCTAAACGGTCTTCAATTTGAGACGATGCATGATGACTCGACAAGATGCGTACAAGCGTTTCGAGAGATTCTTCTCGGTTGCTAATGGGAGGCGTTAGCTCTCGGAAGGGGCGGGACACAGTTTGTAAAGAGTATACTACCTTGTTTTGTTTTCAAGATCTTCGATGGTTTGACTTAATTCGTCGGTCCAGTGAACAACTTTGAGAGACTCCTTTTCAAGCTTAGAGCTAATCTTTGGGACCTTTTTGGGTAAGAAATTTCCATACATTTTTGTAGTGTGTTAATTGTAAAGTGAAGAAAAAGTCGAGGCAACGCAGTCTCTGTAGCGATATTTATACTATTTGCATTGTCGAACAATGACGTCGTGCAAGTAAATGCTCGCTTGGTTTTTGCATTTATTGAAACCTGTTTTTTTGAAACAAAATGTTCTTCAGTCGGCTTTAATGTGCCATTCAAATAGGCTAGATTATATCTAGGAAGTGTCTATTTAGCATAAACTTGCATTAGACAAGTTTGTTTCTTTATGTTTTCTAGTAATTTTTTTCAAAGATCAGTGAGAGGGATAGATTACTGCGGTAGTCGATGCAAACTGCGGTTGTGCAACTGCAGCTTTCTACCAAATCTTTTTTCTTTACAGAAAATATAAAAAAAGAGCATGTCTTGTGAATTGGTTATGGCGAATTGACATATAGCGTATCCTGTAAATGTATATTTTTTCTGTTTGTTAAATATGTTTTATTATGATTTTGGGAAATGATACACGGGAAGAAGGATATACAATTTTTCTATCTATTTAGAAAGTTTGGTGATTTTGGCATCACAGCCACCTTTGGGGATAGCAAGACCAATTTGGCTGTTGGTAGCATCATAGATATGATAAAAGTTGTTGAGGAAGGCACCACCCAATGTCCAATTGGTGTCTTCACCCTTGTTACGGCCAATGAGAGTGTGGCATTGCTTTTCGCCATCTCTTTTGACATAGAGCTTTGGAGGCAGAGATACTCGGTAGCCATTAAAGTCAATTTTTAAGGTAGGCAAGTCATCGACATTTTCGCAACATTCAAATCTGTAAACGCCATCATCTTCATCATACGTAGCGTCAATAGCAGCATGCAAGAGGTCAGCTTGATCTGTAGGGGCCAGAATAAAGTTGGAGCCGGTGTTCATGGATGCTAATGTCTTGGGGGCCAATTTGATATCGGCTTTGTCGCCGAATTTAACGCACTTGATTTCCGTCTTCCAGAAGGGGGAGTCGCCGAAATCACAGGTAGGTAATTTAAAGTAAGCAATGTCACCTTTGTACACATCGTGATCAATGCCGCCGAAAATGAATTCAGCGTCTGATTGATCGTTACTTCTTTTTTGGTAGAATTGACTAGAGGGGCTAGAGGCGACCATGCCGAATTGTTGAGATGATTGCCCATAGGCGCTTTGGAAGCCATTTTGTGCGTATCCGCCAGAGCTTACAACTATTATACAAAAGCAAAGAATTTAATATACGCATGAGGGCATTTTAATATGGGAAAAGAAGAGTCTAGATTTTCTAAACCTTACCTTGTCTCTCTAAAAAAAAAAAGAAAAGAGGGCTTAGCAAACGTTTTCATTTTTTGATACCATTACTTACTTTGGCTTGATGAGGCTGAGTTGGATGTCAAATAATCAGTAGAGCCATCAGCGTTAAAACCACCTAAACCAAGGGAGCCGACTATACGAAATGATATCATACTTTAGTCATGATATATGTTTTGTATCCATGTCTATATATACATACGATAAGAATCACCGCCTAGACCTTTGACGCTATAAGCGCTGCCAAACAATTGGTTTGACACAGCAAGGCCTGCAACGGAAATTGTATCCTATACGCACAGATTTCGTTTAATCATTAACTATATTAATTAATTATAGGGCTCTCTCCTTACTCTATAGAGACGTGCATCAATGCAAACGCCTTCATCGTATTTGATAGATTGTTTCTTGTGAAGGTCAACAGCGGTTGATGAAGAATTAGCATTGTAAAGGTTGGATTGTTGACGACATTCAGGAGTATGGCACTAGATTACAAATATGGCAATTAATACAAATACGTCAAAAAAATGGCTTGCATAATGGCTACCTCAGCAGCTGGAACCCAAGTCAGCGAGTTGCCAGTGTCAAAGACTACCGAGAAAGTTTGCGGTGGCGTGCCTAATAGTTCAGGGTATTTTTAGCATTTTCTCGGAATTGTATCCGCTTTCGACATGTTTGTTGCCTTACCAACTTTTATCTTTGCAACAAGCTATAAAAGCAATAGGGAACAAAATGAATAAATTTTTATTTGTTAAGGGGTCGAAATGCATATAATTCAAAAAGAAAAAGAAAAAAAGACAACATACCAAGCCGTCTTCAATTGTCATGGGTTCTCTCTTTAAAGAACATCTCTTTTCCAATTTGGCGCCTGAACTGGACGATATGAATAAAATAGCTGTTGAGAGAATTACAGTCGAGGAAAAGCGCATTTGTGAATAAATATATATATATAAAGGAAAAAGAAAAAAAAAAAAAGAATTATATATAATGGTATGTAAAGAAGAAACAACAGAAAACAAAGACTCATTTGAAAGGAATTAGTTTATATATTAGATTTAAGGGGATCCTTTTTGCTACTCTTGACTGTGTAACTATTTTCCATAGTTTATAAATATAAATTGGGTTTATCTTGTGATGAAAATGGCCATGTCCTGCGGCCTGAGGTTTTGCAATACGATAATAGACGCTCGATTCTTACTTGATTTAGGGTTATAACGGGAAAGCAAGCCAAAAATAGATCGACATTTAGCACGATATATGCTCAAAAGCATTAAATGCTTTGCTCTAGCTACTCAATTTTCGTGTGGAAATGTTGTCAACCATTTCTTCAAGTGCAACATATGGCTGGTTTATAGGCATGATAATATTTTTTTCTTTTACAAAATGGCTTCAGCCCAGCTTGATTTTATATTTATATATATAAAACTGTAGATCTTGTATCTCAATGATGACACATGAATGTACCTTGGTCTTACATAGGGTTCATATTGGGGTTGAAAGGCCAAGCCTTGGTTACAGAATTTTTTTAAACCTTGCTCATCGTTTCCTACGTAGAGTATTTTTTTTTTTTTTTTTTTTTTT
>MU619325.1:95848-137173 GCA_025201805.1 Parasitella parasitica
TGGGTTAAGCATTTTTCAATTCAAAGCAACGCTCATATAATAGATTTTTAGATTTAATAGCGATGGATTATAGGCGCAAATAAGATAGACTTGTCTGGATGCTTGAAAATGTTCTAGATACTCAATTTGGAACCGAACAACAGGTTGCCTCGCATTCTATATATAGCTGCTCTCCAGTTATGGTGAAGTATGGACAAAAGCGCATAAATTATATCTCGTTTTGCAATATATAGAAGCGGAATTTTGTTCAAAACTCTTCAAGCACCGGATTTATCTCAATCAATTGCATTTCAACTTCTTACTTTTGGCCGTATAATAGTAAACGATAGCTCTCAGAGTGCTGTCAAGGATATTTTTGAGCAGATGTTCGTCCTGTGTCCTCGCAAAAGCTATCATTACTGACTATCATTTGTAAAAGTCGGAGTTGAAAATAAAACAGTGCCACAGACTCCATGTGGATCAAATTGGCCATCAAATTTGTTCATCAAGAAGTGTTTTTTGACGAAATAGGTACCGTAATGTCGTTTGTTTCAGAAACCTCTTTAAGATCACGCAAAGTAGTCTTAATAAAACATCTGATGCACTTGGTTACATAAATTTTGAATATAATTTCAGTGAGTAATTTGAAAAATACGTGAAATTTGTTTTTGGCTATTTAATCAGCATTTCACAAATGAAATGCACCCAAAAAGTCCTTTGCAATGTCAGGTGAACTCATACCAACAAATAGTATTACAGTGTGCTATAGTAAAAAGTTTTGATTTGATGCCCAAAAATGCCTTCGACTGATTTTGGCCATTTTGGCCTTACCATTGTAAGGCAGAATTTGATGGAAAACGTTGATTTTGCATCAAAAAAAAAAGTTTCTCAAAATAGCCAGAAATAGAACAGTAGGTATATGTCGTGTGCAAAGTATAATTTTGCTTGGTTTTGAGGACTCTAACTAGGAAAACCCGGTGATAAAAGGTCATTTATTGCAATTTTTTTCTTTTTTGGCTGTAAATTGATGCATAAAACGACACTAATGTCTAAAGGAAGCATATCTTAACTGATCTGATCAATTCTTTTGTGTCAAAAATCTGAAAGCGTATGTGTATACCTTATTGCCTCAATAGTTTTTTTGGGTATCGAAAGCATGCCAAAAATAAAAACAAATCCAAGTTCCAGTATGTAATCTTATTCAAAGGTTGCTGATAGAGATTAAAACCATTGAGCATTGAAATGTCAGAAAGTTAAAACCATATACATACCAAGCCTTTTTAATAGCATCTCGTTCTTCGTTTGGATATGCATTAACTACACATTTATTAGATATTCTCACTATATCAAAGCGTGTATTCTTCCAAGCTTCATTCTATATATATACATTTATTTCCATAATCTTTAGACAAGTCTCAGCCACCTTACATCATGTTGTCCTTTTTTAATGTCAAAATAGTCTATTTTTATTGCATATCAGTATTACCAAACTATGTAGTATGCTATGGCGCTATGGATCGTGTATCATATTATTATATAGCTTATCATTGTTTCCACGGAAGCATACAAAAGAAACAAAGATCAAATGATGAAACAGATTCACAGTCTATTAATAATTGTGCTGGTCATACAAAACTTTGATGAACCACTCTGTTTATAACGCATATTATTATTAGAACTAATCTGTAAATTTGGAAACGTTATTATATACAATATTGTTATTTAATATGATAAACGCATGTATAAAACAGCAAACTATATGGGAAATGGAAGAGGGATCTATCAAATTCCAGGATTTAAACCTATATACACAGGGTTTTGTGTTGTACAAGAGCCAAAAAAAATTCAATGCAGCTTCCCGTAAACTCAAAAAATGATCGACTCGATCAGGAGTGGGAAATGGAGACATAGCATACATTTAAAAGATACACCCCAGCGCAAAATTTTGAAGGTCGATATCATCATAGAAACCATATACTATACATTCTATATGATAGCGTGCAAGAGTAATATATGCTCATTACATTGGATATATAATTGTCGAGAATTTTTTATTTTAATAAAACAACGAATAATATAAACATTAATTGAGATAGTAATTGTAATTATTAGATGAGGCTCTTGTGAGCAATAAACAAAGTAGTTTAAATCAAGAAATAAGCAGTTACACCAGCCATAACCATTAAGCCTTGACCAATGTAGTGATGATTCGATGTAGAAGATGATGATGCAGTAGTGGAGGAGGATGAGGAAGGCAGAGCTACAGATGCTGAGTTGCTAGGGATAGTGGTTGAAGCAGCAACTGAAGGGGCAACTGAACTACTGCTGGTGGTTCTGTTTAAAACAAGAAGTCAACATTTTAATAAAAGATCAGACATGTATAGTATATACAAGTACTTACGTATTGTATGTCTGTGCAATGGAGCAAAAGGTGTCTTTTGATCCCTTGGCAAATGGCATTCCAGGATCGTTGGGGCAGTTATCATAACACGATAGCTTAGCTGTATGCCACTATAAGAAAAAATCAGCTACTTGTTCAAATTCATTATTTGGGGAGATATATCATACCTTACAGAGACATGAATAGTCTACAAAAGTGTATATAATCGAAATATCAATATTACAGGGAACTGAACAAACTTATAATGTATGTATACCTCGATCGAGACAAGTTTTCAAGTAAGTGTCCTCATTAGACAAACATGTAGTCAAACTATATAGAATATATCAACTTGGTGCTATGGATTTACTATAGTGCACAAATAAAACTTACACTTGTTGGGCTGCGCAAGCTGCAACTTGGGCCGAGACCAATTGAGAAAATGCAATCGATGAGATCAGAGCAACAAATGTAAACTTCATTAAAAACCGAAAAAATAATTAGAAACAAAAAAACGAAAATAAAGACAAAAGAGAGATTCCACCTCTGTTTATAATGAGTTTTTTTTTTTCTCTCTATTTGCATAAAGAATACGGGGAGGAGGGGAGGGGAGACGGAGGGAGGAGTTAAGGAGTTAAAGTGCACAAGAAGTGTAATATATAATCAGGGGCAAAAAATCGACATTTGTATGTATTATATACAATACGAAACAGGGAGCAAGATTCAAGAGAGGGGAAATTTGGGGTTTTCAATAGTTTTATTCAATATACGCAATGTAAAGCATAGAAACGCTCTATGAAACCATGATGATGGCAAATGGGATGGGATGGATTTGATAAGCCTCGACTTTTCAACTTTTAATCATCTACCTCGATTACTTTGAATTACAGATTTAAAGCAGTGTCTTCAAGAAAGGAGAGACCTACTATGTACGGTATACAAAGAATTAAATGAAGATTTAAACAAAGTCAACTGCCGAAAGATTGCAAAATTTTAGTACGTTGAAAGGTCATTTCGCTAGACGTTATACTATACTCGATATACTCGAAAAAACGCTTTCGCTATATACTGGCAAAACAAGTTGTAAATTATACGGAATAACATCAACGCTTGTTTTGCTGACCAACAGTATCAATCAAAATATTTTCTCAACTCTGCAATCAAGCTAAAATGATAACTTTTTTAGCAAATCGAACTCATATATCATTGCTCCGTCTTTTGGCTATAGATATAATGTTTTTGGCTTATTGTATTTATATTCTTACGGTGCCTTCAGTTCAAAGATGTTGTCTAAGGTTAGCTCACGTACTCACTGACCCAATTGCGCTTTTGGGGGAGGGGGATGTCTAATGGTGTATCTAGTTGTGATGATCTTAGGTCAAAAATCAAACGAAATGTTCAGTATATTTATGTCATTAATTGCTTGCGTGGAATTTGTCTGATTCTCAACAAACTGATGATGACTTTGCCCAGGGAAACCAAAACAAGACGTTAGATACCTTAAATCCCAAATTAGCCATAATGGATTTATCTTTACAAAACACTAGCAATGATACCAACAATGGAGCCACAAGACTTTCCATGATCAAAGGTTTCGAGAACAGCTTTACATATCTCAAAAATCATGCTAGCATCAACAAGGAGAATTCCGATACGATTCTTGTACATGCTTTTGTTACATAGTTGACGAGAGAAAAAGGATATGCCTAAAAATACTTGGTTTAATCTCTCATGATTCAGCCTTCTTTATCTCTACCTTCTACTGGCAAATATAATGCAAGCTCGAATTCAACTGTATTAACACATCTCAACGAGGATCATTCAAAAGAATTGAGCTTCCCTTCACATCTTATACGTATAATTAAACAAAGACGGCGTCAGCCTCTTCTTTGCTATGTATTGTGTTCAGAAAAATTCTACATAATGCAAGTAGCAGTACAGACCTTTTATGTTTCCACATGCTTAGATTTAGGTACATGAATAGGCGATTGAGCGTCAAAGCAGAACTTTTTTTCATCCATCTTTTCGTACAGATATTTACTTTCATTGACCAATAGAATTCTATGGCCAATAGTACTTATTCGGCTCTCCCAGCAGTAACAAGGCATCTACAAGCAAGAAAAAAAAAGTAGCAAAGGGCAAAACACACCCTGTAGATGAATTATTATAAAAGAACCAGCTACAGATTACGTTGATGATAATAACGAGAGCGGTGCTCAAGATAGTTCAGATTTGTGCCAAAAGGAACAACAGCTGCGCACTTTATCAAATCCATAAATGTTCTGTTTGATATCATAGCAAGCCGATGTATCTGCCTCTGTATTCGTGTGAGTTGAACCCAATTGAACAGCTCTTGCTGTATTATCAAATGGTGATTCCAAAACATTATAACCCAAACTCAAGTCTTTTAAATAATTAAGGATAGGGCGATTACTCAAAAAATGAGCCATGGGTTAAACTTATAACTGATGGTGATCACTTGTTTTCTTAGCTTTTTTAACAGAGTTCTATAAATATATAATATTACCAGCCCTGACGACCCTGTAAATGTGATTGTGACACCTTGAAAGCATTGTTGGTAAACACACACACATGATATTGTTGCGTTAAAGGAATTATTCGACATCTGAAGATACCTTGGTGGTGGATAATTTGCGTTGAATCAAACAGACATCAACCCATTTAAATTTACTGATCTCCAAAGAATACAATACAAGAGTTTTAAAACGATCAGATGCCATGTGCTCGGCTGGTAAAAATCACACACACACACATAGACACACATGCACTGTAAATATAGCTTTTCTTACCAAAACAAAAAGTTGTGCTGACAACATATTTCTTTTATGTAATAGCAAAGGGTCTTTTCCTCTAAAAAAGAAAAAAGAGGAAAGGAAAGGGAAGCCCTGTTGTTGTGGTATCACAATGTTTTCCATGGGAAAAAAGCATTGCTGTTTCAACAAAAGGAGACTCTGTTCAATGTATCATCAACTTGTGTGCGCATTTGATGTCTGCCATATGAATTACTTACACCCATAGACGTAAAAATAGCCATTTGTATATATAAACATGGCATTTTTTTTTTTTTGATTTAGTTTGTCTATATTTTTTTTTCTCTGTCTCTTTCTCTACAGCCATTTTAATGACTTTCAAAGACGGCATCTTCGCCACTCCCTTTACAAGCACTGATGATGATATTGATCCAACTACAGAGCAAGCCAAAGAAGTCTTGAGTCAACCACCTGCCACAAAATGGGAGTTGTGGAGCTACTATCTATACTACAATGGTGATAATGGTTATACCATGTTCAGTTACATGCCCAACATCCTTCAATATTTAGCATACAAAGGTGGGTTCTATCCCCATACGCCTTCAGTCAAAGGATGCGACATTCACAACGTTGTCGATAATTGTTATGTACCTTGGTCTGGTACTAGTGGCATTCCAGTCTCTGCTATGATGCTTTATGTTCAAGCCATCTCATTTTCTATTCAATTCGTGCTATTTACAACTTTTGGTAGTCTGGCAGATTATGGCAAATGGAACAGATACATTCTATTCCTTGCAACTGTTGTTGGCTGTGCGACCCAAATCGTGCCTATTGCTTTTTTGAACGATGATGGCTCTAGCTGGAATGCTATGATGGGGATTATGATTCTAGCTTTGATTTCTTACGGTACATCTCTTGTATTTTATGCTGCTGCTTTCCCTACATTGAGGTATGGCGTATGTACAATGTATATACGGTGTTGCGTGAACTGACTCATTCCTTCTTTCATTTGCGTACACAGTGACAACCTGCCGGTTGTACGTAATGCTCGCGCTGATACCAACTTATCAAAAGATCAAGCGGCTGATATTGCAGAGAGATGGAGAAACCATGTATCTGCTATTTCTACTGTATTCTCCAACATTGGATTTTTGATCATGACTGGCCTCTTGTCTGGCATCTCTTTTATTCCCTGGAGCAATTACGAATTTTATGAAGATGATTTACATGTGCTGGGCACTGTTCCCCTATTCAACTTTATTGCCACTGCAGTTTGCGGTGGCTTCTGGATGCTCAATGCTATACCATACTTTGTTGCGGTCCCATCAAAGAGACAAGGCCCTCCACTTCCACCAGACGCAAACCACTTTACCATTGGCTGGAAGTCAGTGTTCAATGCGTTCAAAGAAGCTCGCAAGTTGCGCTACTTATTCCTGTACATATTTGCGTATTTCATGTTTTCTGATGCCGTGTCTACTACCAACCAGATGATTGCGATTACTCAGGCTCAAATTACAGGGTTCAACGCACAGCAAATAACCATACTCAACTTGGCCTCTGCTGTAACGTCAATCCTTGGATGTCTCTTCTTTCTGTGGCTCACCAAGCGCTTTGGTATTCGCACCAAGACCAATTTAATGATCATCATCTTGCTAACTGGCATCATTCCATTGTGGGGCTGCTTTGGCATTGGCCTTCAAAACTTTGGGATCCGCACAACTTGGGAGCTTTGGGTATTTTACGTATGGTCTGGTCTTTTCACTGCACCCATTTGGGCATGGCAAAACACCATGCTCGCCGAGCTTGTACCTAAAGGTAAAGAAAACTTGTTTTTTGGTCTTTTTGGTGTCATAAACAAAGCTTCATCTTGGATCGGTCCTGTTGTCATTGGTGCTATCACCCAATACACTGACAATCTCTGGAAAGGTTGGCCATTTGTACTTGCTTTGTTTGTATTGTCATTAGTTATCATTTGGTTCATTGATGTTGACAAAGCCAAAATTCATAACTCGGAGTATTTGTTTGGACAAAGTGCACATGAGGATCATCAAAATGGTAATGAGCATGTCCTGGTGCCTGATGAGAAGACTTCGCTTTAATGTAATTCATTTATAGTAATAAACTGTAGTATTATATACCAATTAGACAGCCTTAAGCAAATCTTAAAAGGAAAGACAAACGTCTGTATAATAGAGTTGAAGGGGATAAAGTATACTTGTCTCATTTATTTTATATTTTGCTATGATGAGTCATTTTGAGCTATAGAATGGAAATTTACATGTACTGGACAAGGGAGGGGGGTTAAATCAAAAGCTTTTCAATGTTAGCAACAATCTCTTGAGATTCTTTGACGTAGTCAATGGGCTTGAGTTCAATACAATTGTATTTGATACGAGTGATGTCCTATGTAAACACAATGAGTACGGCTTGAAGATAATACACAACCTACTAAAACGCTTACATTAAATGTTTCTTGCTTTGCTCGAATCTTGAAGTTGAATGTTTGAAAGAGAGCTCTGTTAAAGGCTACCTGGGCCGCAGCAGCGTCACTCTCCTTCAATGCCATAATCTCGTTTGCACTCATCTTTAATAATGTGTTACCCGGTTCATCAAATGCATTACAATAAATCTGGGAGGTAGCATCTTCAACACTCATTGTCAAGATGTATCTGTAGTCTGGGGAGCCAAAGGTCTTTTGACACTTTTCGCAACGCCAGCCATTAGATTCCAGTATCATTTTCTTTTTACATTCAGGACAAGCAGGATAAGCGCAAGACTCAGACTTGATGTAGACGACGGTACCTCTGAATTCAAAGTAGTCTGCCTTATTTCCCATTCCTAGGTTTTCGGATTTGGCTTCTTGTAAAGTAATCTTGTTACGTTTAGTAATACCATCACCAGCAGCGCCAGCCATGCCAGAGTAACTATTGAAATTCGCACTAGTTCCCTTTTCAGTATACCACTGTTTGAGATGATTAGCTTCGGGTGTGTTGGGGTTAATCTTGAATGTGGAAGCAGCGCCCAAGGACAATGAGCGACCGTTATAATCATTGACACGAACGCCTTTGCAAGCAATGATAGGTGTACCAGTGGCGTCAAATTGTTCAGCTTGAGCACCCCATAAGGTAATACGGATTGTCTTGAGAGACTCGTCAGCCAGGGTCAATTCTCTTTTTTTCATCTATTGAAACCATTAGCAGAAGTTTAGAGGATAGCAGGGTCCATACTTACGGGTTTTCCAGAAGCCTTTGAAACAATTTCAGAAATACCGGCATCTTCAGTAACAACGCCAAGAACATCTAATACAAGTTTTTCAGCCTTGCGATCCACTCCACACCACGCACGTCAGCCAACTTACCACAGTTACTATCCTTTTCACAATTATCAATGTCAGCAATTTTTACAAAGCAATATTTGACTTGAGGGATGTCAGCAGCCTCACCACACTATTTGCAAAGAAATTTAGTGCATGGCCACTATCAAATGAGACTCACACAAAAAGAAAAAGAAAAAAGAAACTTACAGCTTGAATTTCTGTTCCACTCTGAAGTAACAGCTCGTACTCATTATTCAGGGTAGAGAATTGCTTTTTAGCCATGGTAACTTGTGCCTTGGAAATGTAATAAACTTGACCTTCCTCGAGCAAATTGTAGAATTTGTCGACTTGTTCAGTAAAAGCAGTTGCTTTGATTTCACCAGTAGAATCCAAAAGATTCACACTAAACAACTGGCCATCACTCTTTGAGTTGTGCCATTTTCTGATTTCTGACTTTTGAGTAACACGAGCTTTGATATGCCATCTAGCAACAATGATTGGTATCTCGAATTTAGATTTGTTTGAAACGGACGACTTACCTGGTCTGATATGGATTCAAGTTGCTGATGCCCGTAGCACTAGCATCGAGGGCTCTTGTAGCGGCATTATGAGAAGAATAGGTCGAGTTGTAGTCATTTCTAGATTCTGGCTTGGGCTCTTGTTTGTAAGGGGACGAAGCTGATGCAGATGACGGGCTATTTGTGTTGGAAGGATTTGAAGAAGAGCTACTGCCCTCCAAAGAAACAGGCATGCCAATCTTGGATTCTACATCGACTTGAACAACTTCGAAATTCAAAAGAATCAAGATCCTAATTCCAATACCCTTTAATATATGCCATCAGCTGAAAAATGAGCGCTTCCCTTACTTTCTGCTTTGAAGAGCGTTGCAAACAAATTCTTTAAGTGTGATGATGCTATGGCGTTTAATTTGCTCTTGGTCAACCAAGTGCGAATGTTGCTGAGCAAGCATAGCTATCATGCTTGGATTAGTCGAATGTAAGAAAGTTCATCTCTCCGACTTACCCTGCATAAAGTTGACACCGTCAGAAATGATGACTCTACCACAAGTTCTCGTTATGATACTTTACTGCGCAAGCCAGTGTTTTATCTTTTACCTGTGACGGATACCACCATTTACAGTAACAGCCTTGATGTTGATGATTTGGACTGTAGGATTATTGTGCAAAGGATTTCCCTTTTGCTCGTCGTAAAGAACTTTGACAGCACCTGTAGTGAGAGACATTCTTTTGAAGTTTGCGTAAAAGAAAGAGATGCAGCAGTAGCCTTAAACGCGATGCACTTTTTTTTTTTTTTTTTTTTCAATTCAATGATCGCGCCAGTCGACGCGCGCTAGAGGGAACAAGCAACTTTGCATATTAGTCACAACTATTACCGGCATTACCGACGATCCAGGGTCTCCAAACTGAAGCTTAGGATAATAATTGTACCTTATAAAGCATGGTTGGTGCATAAACAGAGATATCTGCTCTTCAGATTTATGCTTTCTTATAAAAAAAAATAGTAATGGTAAACCGTTAGGTGACGCCAATGAGAACCCAATCAACTTTACATTCGTAGCTCCAGTTTGATTACGATTGATAGCCGTGGCTTGACTGAAGTACTTGGGGTTTGTGCAGACAACAGCACCTTTGCTTCTTACCCCTCATTGGCTGCGTCACTGTTGATTGGAGCTATTCCCATGTATTATTAGCCTTTTCATCTTGCTTAAAGCCTTGACATATTAATACATGTCTCGCACTTTACACAAGAACCCAAAATATCATCTTTAGACACACATTCGACTTGTCCCGCTGAAATAAGTGATTATTATGATTTCTCTAATCCAAGAAAAGCCCTGAATTTTTTTTAATATACATAATATGTTTGATACTATGTATATTTATAGTTGTGTTTATTTACAAAAGATGAGTTTCATGGCAGGGAGGAGGGAAACACACACACATTCAAATTGACATGTACAATTAAACATGTCCTCCTGATCCTCTTGTGAGTGTGTAATTGGGAGTGGGTTGATTCAATAGCGCCGATTCCTTTTGTTCCTTGATCTTTGTTGGTTCATGAAACGCTGTCTTTTGGCGGATGGCTACAAAATCACAGGGATATTGTTTGTTTATATGCAATTTAACCGTTTTAAACTTAAAACAAACTGTACTTACCCTCTCGAATACCTTCTTCTCCAGCAGCCAGAATTCCAATGGGCAACTTGCCATTGCTCAAAGCCTTTAATTGCTGCACAAGCTCAGGGTGTGCTGTCAGCACGGCGTAGGATCTTGACATCTTACCAATAGCTAGCACCTTTTTTTTTATGACTAGTCTACGGCGAGCGTCCAGTGTGCTATCATTAGTGTTCGCACCGATAGCAGTGTGTTTGTTGCTGTTGTTGATAATGGCAAGGGACATTTGAAATGTAGATGACAGAGATGAAAAATATATGTAGAAAAATGAAATGAAATGAAAAAACACTGCTTTATATAAAAAAAAAAAAAAAAAAAAAAAATCGCCTCCCCTCATGTAGTGTGATTAGTGTGATTAAATAATAGAAAATCCCTCTGGATCTAATCACTACATCAAACTGGAACTCTGAGAACATTCCTCCCCCTTTCTTTGCTAAACATTTGTTTGATATTTGCAATGGTAGATGGACAAACGAAGATCACTTTTTTTCTAGCGCTTCTATTGTTTATACTTACTTGATGCACCACATGCACAGCCTCTCCATATTTGTTCTTCAACAGAAAATCGTACAATTCCTTAGAAGCAAAGCTTTCACTGGTAAAGCATGTCGTAGACATCACGTCATGGTGGATTTACAACACTTGCCAGGGAGTTTCGATTATGCTTTTGCCTTCATGAGATTTGTTTTCAGCAAGAGAGAGAAAATACAACGGCAAAGCCCTTTTTGCGTGGACTTAATTTCACTAAAGCCTTCAGGGGCTCGTTTTGTTCGTATCGTCTTGGTCTCAGGCATGCTAATATGGATGTGTAGCGATCATGCAATAGCAATTAGATTAATCTCAATCTACGAGCACAGGCGCGTGCTGTTCCTAAGAAGCTGAAACTTCAATGCCCGCATCTTGAGCACCTTGGTAAGGTACTCAAGCTTCGCTGTCCATACAGGCACATAGTTAATGCATTTACCCAATCAAAATTCTACCTTGAAACCCTAATAAAATTTACCAACCAAGGGCTTTACATCGAGATCGCAGTTGTTAATCATGGATACCTATTCGATGGTCTACGATTGATTTGTAGAGAATTTTACAAGAATTGGTCATTTTTTGTCGCATGTTTGGTAAAGATTTTAGATATTATGATGCCAACGCAACAGAAACAGAGACCAAAATGCTTTGAAAATCAGTGTTGACCTTTGCTATTCTTTTAGAATATGTGTCTTTATATATTCTCAACATCTATTATTGCACCTCAATGTACCTGAATTTGCTTTTTCCAGTTTTTTGTGCATCCCGTGGATGAACGCTGAAACCACCCAATGGCGGAGCACAGACATGCATAAAAAACGCCATCTTTTATTTAAGAACTCTGTATTCTAGTCTTTCTCTTTCGTTCATTAATCGTCTGCATACTCTTAATGACTCAAGAAACCGAAAGAAAACTTCATTTTGACACCCTTCAGTTGCACGCTGGTCAATCTCCTGATCCAACTACCAATGCTCGCGCTGTCCCAATCTATGCTACAACATCCTTTGTCTTTGATAACTCGGAGCATGTCACTGACTTGTTTGCTTTTCGTAAAGAGGGATTTATCTACTCCAGGTACAGAATTGTATATATGCTTAGAACGCTCAATTTGGAACCCATATTCACAGATTTTCGTGATAGACTCATGAATCCCACCAGCGATGTCTTTGAACAACGCATCGCTGCTTTGGAAACTGGAGCTGCTGCTACTGCTGTTTCTTCAGGTAATTATTCTAAATGCTCCCGGCTATATTCTAATTCGCCAGCAAAATAGGCCAGGCTGCTCAGTTCCTTACGATAACCACGCTGTGTCATGCTGGTGATACCATTGTTTCAAGCTCTAGTCTGTATGGAGGTACTTACAACCAGCTCAAAGTCTTGCTTCCCAGATTGGGAATCAACACTCATTTCGTCCAATCAAATGACCCTGAAGACTTTCGCAAAGCTATCGATGACAAAACCAAGCTGATCTATGTCGAAAGCATAGGCAATCCTAAATTTGAGGTACCTGATTTCAGAGCATTGGCAGACGTTGCTCATCAAGCTGGTATTCCGCTTGTTGTAGACAAGTTAGTAGGGCTCCATCTTGGCTTAAAGCTGCATGACTAATCTGCCTCATTAGCACTTTTGGCGCCGGCGGCTACATTGTTAGACCTATTGAGCATGGCGCTGACATCGTGGTCCATTCTGCTACCAAATGGATTGGAGGGTATGTGTATATAAAACGAGGCTTTTTATTTTTTATGCAAAGAGTGAATGGAAAATCTATTTGTTAGTCATGGTACTACAATTGGTGGCGTTGTTGTAGATGCTGGTAACTTTGACTGGAGCAACGGCAAATTCCCTGATTTTACTGAACCATCTCCTGGTTACCATGGTCTAAAGTTTTGGGAAAAGTTTGGCAAGCTTGCATTCACATTCCGTCTACGAACTGAAACATTGCGAGATATTGGAGCTTGCCAAAACCCATTTGGCTCCTTCTTGCTGCTTCAAGGTTTGTCGCTTATGCGGTATTGGTAATTTTACATTGTGCCTGAGCGTTTCTACCGTAGGATTGGAGACTTTATCCCTTAGAGTCCAACGCCATCTTGACAATAGCCTTGCTTTGGCTGAATGGCTCGATGCAAGAGATGATGTTGCTTGGGTTTCGTATCCAGGTTTAAAAAGCCATCCATCCCACGAAGATGCAAAAAAATACCTGCATGGCTTTGGTGGAGTTTTGGCTTTTGGAGTTAAAGGTGATCCCAAGGTATGCATGAGTAATCGCATGCAGTCTGCTCAAATTACAATGCTCATCCATTTATATATAATGTATATAGATTTTCATCGATTCAGTTAAGCTTGCTTCTCATTTAGCTAACGTGGGCGATGCAAAGACTTTGGTCATTGTTCCTTCTTTGACCACGCACCAGCAACTAAGTGATGAAGAACAGGCAGCTGCAGGTGTTCTCAAAGACATGATCCGTGTCTCTGTTGGTATTGAGTAAGTATATTCTGGGCGGAAAGGGATGCTGTTGTTTAACTCGTCCATATCTAGGCATATTGATGATATTAAATGGGACTTTGATCAAGCAATTAAGAAATCAACAATGTCGTAATGATTTCAAAAGTTTTCGTTCAAGAGAAATCGCTTTACTCATAAAATCGCTTTACTCATAACTTTGAACGCATATAAATATATATAAAGACCTTATCACTATAATCAACCATATACATTTTTGTACACTATTTTGTAATACATCGTTTATATAGCTTGGCCACTCACATCTAGTACATTTTTCATGCCAACTGCTTTTCTTGAATTAAAGATAGAGAGTTTTCATACGAATATCTTCAAAGCTTACATTTAAGAAAACGAACTCTTATCAAAGTAGTAAAATAAGATAAAAGATGATAAAGTGCGAGAGAATAATCAAATAATGAAATGTGTGTACAAAAAGAGGTAAGGGTAAATGACAATCAAATGCAAGCATGTATCATTTATATTCGAATGCAATTGTTCATTGTGAATTGCATCAATAGTAAAATGTGGAATCTAGTCTTGGAAAATATTTCCCGAAGCAAAATATAGTGATAATTATAAACCATTAGAACTTCTCTAGAAAGTGGAGTATCTCCTGTTCTTTGGCCAATAAAATGTTTTTTGATGTGAGAAAAACGTTTTAGCTTTATTGTCTCATTTTATAATAAAATGTGTATCAGGATTGTTTATCCCACACAAACTAAGAGATACTGTTGGTAAACGTGCATTTATAATATCATAGAACCGGAAACGCTCGTGGATTTTGGTGCTACAAACCTTCATTGAGGCCTCCCCCTTATTTTTCTCTCTGAACAATGCGCCTGATCCTGTTTTGTCGTTTGCAACAAATTTTATCTAGAAATCTATTCCAATGATACACTAGAGAAAAAAGATTATTGATCTGGTGCAATACGACATACAAATGTTGTCAGACCTCCTTCATGTTATGTGCATAAGTCATTAAACTATGTTTCTTATGGTTTACCCTTAATAATGCTTTCCCCTGCAAGGGATCTCAAAGTTACAGACAATCAACCAGCAGCTGAATACTACTAGCATGGCATAAACATTACGCAAAGAGGCGAACTCGGGATCATGGTTGCTTGGAGGCAGCTGTAAATGTCACATTGGGTAAAGCAAGTCAACTAGAGTTAAATCTCGGTGGTGGTGTGTCCCTTTCTCTCCCTATTAAAGAATGTTGATTTACAAATATAGAACACTTTTGTTAACCTTTTTCTTTTTTTATTTTTTTTTAACATCAACTTTGAAAACGAAACTTTTGTTTACAACATGTTTTTTGTTGAAGCAGCAACAGCATCGGCAAGCAATTCTAACCTCCAGTCGGTTAGCGACTTTTGGTTATTTGTTGTGTATTGCCTAGTAGTCATTGTTGTAGTCATTTTCTTTTTATTTTATTTCAATCGTGTGCTCGGCCAAGTACTTACATTCATTATCAATCAATACACATGGAGAAGATACAATGCTTATATTGAAGTTGGTACGTTGCAAGTAATGGCCTTTCCACTAATCATGACTAAAAAAAATCATACGTAGACTCTATCCGTGTGTCGTTGCTAGGCGGCCGAATATTGTTCAAAAACCTTAGATACCTATCGACAAATCAATCAATATCAATTGTCAAAGGACACATTGCAGTACGATATTGGCTTTTGAACATTCGAAAAGCAGAAGATGACAAAAACGGTATGCCTCGCTGATTCGTAATGCTGGGCAATTGATGAACTTTTTTTACATAGGTATAACCAACAATTTGCCATGTCGAGTCGTCTGCAGCGTTGAAGGCCTTGAGTGCTTCCTTTACAACAACACAATTGCCTATGATCGAATGAGAGATATACTAGGACTATCGACTACGGAAACGCACAACACATCCAGCTCAACCAACATCGAAAAGAGATTAACTGATGTTCGCGGAACACTTGATCCCGAAAGCCAAACCCCGACCAATATAGACAACTCACTATTAGAAAGATTAATGCCAATCCAATTCGAGTGTACAACGGGCGCAGTGATGATTGGCAATACCGAAATAAAATCAATGATTGTCTGTAAAGTGTCACAAGCGAATGGCATCTGCAGCCTAACGAAATCAAGATCGCCAATGGATTACTACAAATCAGTAGTGGATTTCATACTGAGGAAACCGCAGATCAGCTTTAAAGATAATATGGATTATACAAATGTACAGGAGACAACCGAACAAGTTATAAAGCCACTACTGAGAAACAGCTTTGCGGCATGGTTGCTGAAGCCATTTAGATGCTTGTACCCATTTGCAATGACGAGACAGTACGGCAAAATGCAACATATGCGAGACATCATGAGAGATGGGAGGTCGCATAGACGAAACGATAGTGATGATACCACTTATCATGAGGAATATGCTAGAGTTTCAAACATAGTCGAGTGCAATGAAATGGCTTTGACTTACTATGCTGATTATGCGGGTAATTCATAGGTTTTGTTGATGCGTTGAATGTGTAACTCAAGTGATTCCCTTTTTTTTTTTTTTTTTTTTTTTAGGACCTGTACCAACACCCGAAGCTTCTGATTCTTTCCCAGGAGTTGGGACTGATATTGGTAACGGTGGATTGCCGCCAGAGTGGGGTGTCCGTGTCTCATTATGGGACGCTACCATCCACTATGGCGCCTGGGCAGATAGACAAAGATCAGAAATGCAGGACTACTTCTTACCCAATTCACATCGTGAAATCACACCTACGCAAAAGCTTTTACCAGGGCAGCAGAGAGTTGCAACATCATTTGAAACGTATATCGAGTTTGTAAATGACGGCAAAGTACGAGTGCCCACACGAGAGAAATCCAAGGTATGTAGCACAAGCGTTTCCTGCATTCAAAATTACCGTATATGTGTACCGACAGATTTCCTTTTATAGGATTGGAAATATAATAATCCAGAGTCATCCGATCTAGACGTTGGATCTGATGACTACTATTCCAGGCCATATGGCTGGTTTAATATCAAAGCCGGAAAAGGGTCTTTCATTAAAGTAGTGACACCATTCGCGGTAGGGGAGAATGGCCACGCCAATAAAATTGACATTGTGCTGAAGGATATAGACATCACCACCAGCGTGAACTATGCTTCATTCATTAAGGTGGAGCGAGTTGAGTTCAACATCAATATGCCAGCACCACTGCAGTGGAATGGATTTAGACAATGGGATTTTAAAGTGGTAGCAAAGAACCCGGTAGTGTTCTTACTGAGAGACCACGTCTTTCTATTGCAAGATACCGTCAAAGACTGGACTGGTGCCGCTCAACCTTCGGATTTATTGCATTTCACTCCAATGGTCTACCAATTACAGTTCAACTTGAAAAACCCTAAAGTGTATCTCTGTGTGAATGAGCACAATGTTATCAATAATCCCAATTCAATCGACGATAATGGTAGGTTAGCTAATACGTCGATTATAAATCGTCACTGACATTTGCTCTGTATAGCTTTCCTCAAAATCGAAGCTCATCGCATAGGGTTCAACATTAAGCTGCCATTCACAGAATTCCAACCCGAAACTACAGCCATCAAGTTTTTTGTTGAGGCAGAGCATGGCAGTGCAGGCCTATCTTTACAAACATCACACACGCTCAACGCTTTTATGAGAGACGACGATTCGCATGCTGCTGTGGCAGTCAATCTGACAATTGATGGATCTTACGAATTCTACAGCTCGGTAGACATCTTGCGACATATCGAAACCTGCAATCTTAATGTGAAAATCAACGGCGCCACTGTCAAGGTTTTTGGCACTTTGATTCGATACCTATTTCTATTGAAAGAAAACTACTTTGGTGCCTGGAACAATTTTTCCACCATTGTGGAGTACAGAAATCTGAAACGAAACCAGCAAGAATGGCTGGAGCAGAAGAAGAGGCAAGCTGAAGCAAAACCCCCTGCTGATCCGTTTGAAGTTTATCTCTTGCTGGAGCTGGAGGACGGCGTGCTCTTGTTTCCTGAAAACTTGTATGAATGCTCCAGATACTCCCAGTTTGAATTTCAAGAGCTGCAGTTGGAGCTGAGGAATCTGGATGTCTATCTCGACATGTACCTCAACATCAGTCCTATCACTCTAAGCAGAGACAGCAATCCAAACCCTCAATCAAAGGAAGGCTTTTTCCGAATCAAAAATGCCCGAGATCCAAAAAACTATGTGTATATAGACGGTAACTATGACATTGCGTTAACATTGCAACCATAACATGTAGTCCTAATTAATTCTATTCAGGGGTAAATGTGTACGGCCATCGTCTATTCGGGCCACTTCCCGACTGCTCTACCTATCTCTGTCAGTGGGAATTCGATATTGGTCGCATCACGGGCGAGATCAAGCCTTCATTCTTGTTGGGATTATCCTGCTTTGGGCAATCGTTTGCCTATAATTTGATCGACGAAGACAATGCTGTGCCTCAAGAGTTGACGTCCAAGGATTTACCTGACGTTACTTTTATCAAATTGTATGTCCAAGAAGTGGATGTCTGTCTGATGAGTATGAACAGTGCGACAAACATCGCCATTCAAGACGGCATTCTGCTTGAGTTTGACAACTTGATCAATGTCAAGTACAGCCAAAGAATCACCCTTAAAATACCTTCCATCTTGGCCCGTTGTTTGGCGAACCCGGATCAGGCTCGAGGCGACTCTTCCGCAGAGGACAATGAATACTCTTGGGTAGAGGTTGCCAAAGCAGACCTAGGCCTCAATGTCTCCATATTCAGACACACCGCAGAGTGGGAAAAGGCGCGCAATGAGCAGCAAACTTTCATCCGTACACAGGATTACGCTACGCGCCGATGTGTACGTTTATACGAGGAAGTGGATACAGCGTCTCAGAGTAAGTTTTATGAAAAAAAAAAAAAAAAAAAGTTGCATGTACCAGGCAGTTGTCGTAACGCTTGTATGTTTGATAGTATCTCGATCCTCCATGCGGTCTTCAACCGAGCATTATGTAGGCATGGTGTACGCCCCTCCATTCCGGCCTTTTATGTTTGGCCGTGTGGAAGACAAGTCTGTTCTCTATGACGATAGCTCATGTGCTTCAGGTGAGCCATCTCCAGGAAGTGTGAGAGGTGCAGGCTACAGCAGAAATGGCAGCATTAATGGGCCTAGCGCTATGATGATGCCAGGCGGGTCTGACGACGATGATGCTGACGAGCAAGAAGTTGGATCTGATTTCGAATTTGATGAAGACATGTTTGATAATTACTCTATCCACACTGGAATTTCTGGAAAGGATAACGACTCTTTCCACACCGCCAAGAACTCTGCCGAAGACGATGAGGAAGACTCTTTCTCAATGGCAGATGACTACTCCATACACTCACGAAACTTTGGCACTGGTTCATCAAGCGATGATGCTGAATATGATTGCACGTCCTCTTCAAATCAGAAAAATGAAGACAGCAGAAATAGACGACGAAAACCAGAAAAGGATCTCAAAGCAGCTATACCCCCATCTATTCCATACAGTGATTATCTCAGAAGATTCAAGATCCTGCGTTCAAACTCTGAACACGATTATGGAGGATTTTTCCATCCTTTTATGCCACCATCTCAGCCTCATTTTGTGCCTGAAAAGGCAGACCCTGGAAACTACTCAACCCCGTACCAAGCAGCAGAAAATACAGAGCCTCACGATTACTTTTCTACTACCGAAACAGCTGATCATACAAACCATATGAGCAGCAATATCGATAGCAAAGATGCATATGGGAAGGGTAACGAAGTAATTGCTACCACTGTGATTGAAGCAACAAGGTCTGTCACTATCCTTGTTACGCCAATCTTGGTCAAAGTCGCTCAGGAATTGGCGGAAGAAATTATCAAGGACGATTGGGATTTGGAGACCATGCTGGATGCTCTTCAGATGGAGTACATTGGACAACTGACTCGCTACTTGACCAATCAGTACATTTGCACCCGCTTTGCAGTCATCCTGCCCCAAACATACTTGCACTTTATCCAAAATGCAACCGTTCCAAACGACCTGCCTTCGTACAAGCACGGCGAATCCTTTGTCAAAACACAATACAACCCAGACGACACAATCTTGTGCTCGGCAGACCTCTTTTTGAACGAGTTCAAGATGGTTGGAAGTGTCAGATTTGAGGACTTTGCGTTTGCTGAAAAGAAGAATAAGGTGGCCGAATCCAAGCTGGTGCTACAAGAATACCGAGTGCACATTGATGCTGGCGAGATGGGAGCAACCGTGCAGTACGTTTCCAAGCAGTATGCAAGACAATCCATTGCGTTTGGCATTCCTTATGAATCTTTGCGCAACAAAAACCTCCACAACAACATGGCCGACCAGGAAACCTTAGTAGACGAGCTCGTGATGCTTGATCTCGCTGTCAAGGGATTCAACTTTAAACTGCTCGGCGCAAGAGTGCCAAACTTTGCCGAACTAAGTGTAGATAGTGTGGATACCATCATCATTACGGAATCTGTCGAGATTTTGGTCGGTGCTGTGTATTCCTGGCTCGTGTTTGTGGATGATTTAAAGGGCATTCTGGAGAGCTTCCAAGACCAACGCACTAGCCAGGTACAGGTGTTTATCAACGAAATTGCAAACTACTCGATCAGTCAAGGTGTTGTGGGCGATCCTGTCTTTTTAAATACCCCCGCTACTATGCTCAGGTTGGGATCGCGCAACTTTAGAGACGATTGCGGCTGGAAATTACTAGCACGTATGCGGCATTGCTTGAGGTCTATGCCCTCATCTAAACGCGAGGAACTGCAGTACCGATTAACATCAGGAGGCGCCCTACAGGGCATTGATTCAGAAGCCATCTATGAGAATGTGGTAAATACATTTTCTCATTGGCGTAGCTGGGAAGTTGCCTATAGTGATATCACACGTTGCCGCCTGTTTACACAGCCCTTCAACAAGACTGTAGCTCAAGATGGAGGCGAATTTGCCCCCAAGGACATGACAGATGAAGTGGTTCGCTTCCTGATATCCTCTGCTAATTTTGCCAAGGCTAAACTCGGCGAATTCAAATTTACCATTTACGAGGAAGAAACGTCTGAATCCAGTAAAGAGGAGAACAGCATATCCATCCGATCCTTAACATTTCTTCTTGAATGTCTGTTTAAAGCATCTTCTATTGCCTCTGCGCCAGAACACAGTCAAGCCAGGAATGAAAATCGAAAAACACTGGCTGTGCCAGATGGTTACCTTGATGTGGTTACAAAAGTGAGTTTGGGCGAAATCGACATATCTACAAATCCCATTATTTTGGCCTTTGCTAGACACATGCTTTTGGTGCAAAAGGTATTTACAGCCAAACTGCTTAACTTGTCGCATGCAAACAGGACGTCTGCGGCCGCTGCCGCCAACAGCTCCAAATCTGCTGGTGCTGTCGCAGCTTCTTCATCCGCAGTAGCCAAAAACAAGGACTTTAATTTTGATACTCTTCTTGGCAAGCTGGATATTGTAGCACAAGCATTACTCAGCCTGGACAAAATCCAAGTGATTGCGCATGCACAAGAATTGAGAATGGACACTACTGTGTCTGGCGTTATAGCATCTGGCCTATTCTCAAATCCCAAGCTGGCACCTCTACAGTTGTCTATGCCGACTGAACGCAATTCAGATACGGGATCAGGCATACGAAGCTCCAACCGCGGCCGTAAAAACAACCATGCTGATCCCCGTTTAGTCCTTGAAGCTACAAGTGGCATCAATTCAATCGACATCAAGTTTAGGGAAGAAATTAAACACAGCAGCAGTTCTGGGTCTATTCGAAGCAACGTACTACTTGGCATCATGCTTGAGAGGGCCAATGTCAACGCCAACATCACGCAGGTCCCCAGAATGTCAAGAAAGAATCCCCGAACAGAGATCACCAAGGATACTTTGAACATATTTTCCAACATCCACAAGTTCCATGTGCACGTACCTCAGAGTCTTTTGCGTCTTTACGGGTTCGTGGAATCCTGGCAAACAGAGCAAGGCAGAAGGTACCATTTTATGTTTCAAAACCTGGTCAAGGAGTGGGAAGAGCAGCGAAGAGTGCAAGTTGCTGGCAGCACATCGACCGCCGCAGAAATGTCTAATGCTGCGCCTTTTGCCCTCACTGCACCTGCAACTACACGCCCCGTAGCACGACCAAAGAAGTTGAAGATGGATATCAAGCTCCAGTTCCTGCTGAACGAGTTTCTGATACAAGCTGATCTTTTGCCGTCTCTTAGCTTTGAGTATAGGATTTTGGATTTCTTTATCATGGTCAACGAAACACGACCAAAATCAGGGCTTGTTCTCAAGTATGATTTCCAGTTGTCAAAGCAGGTCGTTCATCTCATAACAAAAGAGGACCGGAAGCACAAGCACAGCAATAGTTCCAGCACTTTTAGCATACCAGGAATCCGCAGCATAGGAACAATCAAGAATGAAATGCACAGGGGAGCTCCTCAGCTGAAGCTCAAATCCAAGATTTCTATTGACATTATATCCTTGTCTCTCAATGCAAGCCTTATAGATTCGCTACTGACTGCCCAATCACTCGTCGGCAATGAAGTCAACGAGCTTGTTGAAGTCTTGTCGTATTCCAAGAACAAGAACTCTTCTAGAGGACCTTTAGAGAAAGTTCCTGAGGCCGGACCATCGTCGCCCGATCGAGTGTTTAAATACACCATTGATGTCTCGTTGGATGGCCTTCAAGTGTCTGCATCTAGTCCTTCTGCTTTCGGCATGTTCAGGTCTAATCTGTTGGAGGCCTCGATTTCGAATGACTGCATGAAAGGAGGAGATGCCGCTGACAAGCTTGGCTGGAAATTGCAAGCTCAAAACTTCTCGCTGTCTCTTGTTCACAATACGGTACAGGACATTGACGAGACGTTCATCGACAAAGAGGATAGTGTCTACCAAAGAAACTGCCTAGCATACATTTTGGTAGACTTTAGCGTGCAAAACTACCTACCCACTTGCACAGCCGCAAACTGTCAAAAGGGCACGCATGCTCATGCTTGCGACACCAACAAGCAAATGGGCGCTATTTTCATTGATTTCGCTCGCATCCAAACCGTCATGCAGCCAATTGCGCTAGGAAAATTAGCGGAAATGTACATTTATTATGATGCAGAACTTGGGAAAAAAAAGTTGATGAAGAAGGCTGAAATCGACCAACTCTCAGCAAACACAAAACGCATCGTTCAGTCTATTTCCAACAAGAATGAGTGGCCGAAATCCTTGCAAGAAGAGCCTCAGTCGTTGCTGGAAGGTAAAATCATATGTCTGCACGTCCGCCGTTTGGGCGTCGCTATTCCCCTGAAGTCTCAATCTGATCTGCCATTATCATGCTCATCTGCTGCCGAGAGCTCAAGAGGTGTTAGTGCGCTTTTGTTGTCTGTTGTATCTATCGAGTTCATGACCAAAAATGCCGAGAAGGGTTCTCTACAGTTGGACAATCTTGTTTTACAGTTTGTAAAGCGGTTTGACCAAAACAGGGCAGAGCATTTCCTTTCAGAGAACCATCCTCGCATGAACCACGTCAGTTTGCCCTCTATATCGTGCCACGTATCCGCTTCCAAGGTGAAGCCACTGCAATCGGTTATAATTGATGCGCATGTAAAGGGGTTTGAAGTAGACGTCGACGGCACTATTGCTGATTACATCAACACGCTCAGCAACATCTATGTCAAGTCCAAAGATCGAGTAGACGCATTCACTGCAAAAGCAAACTTCAACCAATCGAAAACCCCTACTTTGCCTGAAGTCGAATCTCCAAGCACGTCTGAAGTCATCCATTTGGATCTTGAGTGCAGATTCCAGTGCGACAGTGGCACGATTCGCATGTATCCTAAGCGGCACTCTAGCGACGCACACCGTAACAAGAAAAAGTCAAAGTCCATGCGTATTCGTTCGTTTTACGACCGCAAACCAAACGAAGGAAACATGGCTATGGTCGAGCTTCCTGGGCTGAGTGCCTGGCTAATGTACCAGACGCCTCTTGGCGCCCATGCAAAAGTAATCGATGCTCCAAAGCGATTCCACGCCGATATTCTGATCCGTGAAAGCGTCAATACCCTACACCCTGCACTAGTTCAGTTCCTGATAGAGGTGGTGGCAGGCCTCAAGCTGGGCATACAGCAGTCGAGCGAGAGAAAGGCAGTGAGACCAGTCGATTCCGAGAATGAGTCTAATTTGAATGCCTCGCTGTTCTTGCGTCTCTCAAAGACCCAACTGGATCTTAGTTGCCAGCCCTCGTGCAAAGTAATGTGCTCCATGGGCTGGGAGGAAAGCGAATTCATGGTGAATGCGTTCTCTAAAGACACAACATCCCGTACGATCAGCTGTGTAGGCTCTGTCAGAGAAATCACTACTGTGGTCAAGCATAACTTTTCTCCAGAAGCTTGCTTGACGGCTCGCGTTGATCGCATCTTGTTCAATGTTATGCTTACATCGCAAAGAGAAGGCGGGAAACTGAAAGACGACATATCTGTCATTATAGATCTGCCAAATGTGCTGGGCGACCTCAACATGCGGCATTTGCAAGACCTTCTTATGCTTTATACCTGCTGGTTTGTGCAACCCATCGACCGTGCTCCCAAGTCCTCCAAGTCTCCAGCAGCAGCAGCAGCAGCAGCAGCAGATGTGCAGTTTATCGATAAGCACAGATCTCAAGCATCGACATCAGACAACGACGATTCATCCATGGAAGAAGCACCGGCACCATTTTCAAAGCATGTTGCAGTTGGCATAAAAGATATGAAATTCTCTGTTGATCTTGGTCAGAACATTGGAATAATCACCTTGATACCAAGTACGCTATCATTCCAACTTCACCATATACCTCATGAGACAAAGGGGCTCAGCTTAATACTGGAAAAAATCAAGGTTTTATCCGAAGGACGATTAGTAGGTAAAGCTATATTCCTTCAATCTGTTATCTATGGTCGTGTGGATCAATCCATAAACAATGGGCAAGCCAAAGAAAACGCAGCTGTTTGTGTACGCTCTGAAGGTTTTACTGCAGCCTTCGAGTACGAGTACCAGAATATCTTGGATGCATCACAGCAATGTCTGGAACTAAATGTCAATTTCCTCAGAAACGCAAACAGATATGATCTGCAAGTCTCCATCAATTTGGATGCTTTGATAGCCAGACTGTCGATAAAGACTGTGCCTGTAATCATTACAATGATGCAGAAGTTTGATGAGCTCCTGAAGAAGAAGAAATCAGAGGCTGGCATGGGGCCGGATTACTACGATACCGAGATGCCAAAGACGATGGTTATTGCACGGAACCACTTGCTGTCAGAAGAAGAAGAAAGACAGAACGATCTGTATGAAAATTCGTCTGTACAAAGTCGAGTCATTCTCTGCATCAAGGCTGTTGAGTTTATCATTTATCCCAGTCAATTTCAAGATTCGGATAATGTGGATGTCCGAGCAAAACAATTCAAAGTCGACTTGCAAGAGTTGCCACGCACTGCAGAAGGTATCCATAGAAAAGTGGTCATCACTCTTTTCAGTGCTGCATTGGCAAAGAATGTGCCCAGCATTGAACTCATGGACCGCTACAGCCGACCATTGCCTCCTCCTGGATCAAAAGTCAGAAACCTAGGCGGAACCAAGATCTTTGGTATCCCAGGTACAGAAATCAGCATGGAGTCTACGCAATTGGATAGACACATCACGCATGAGTTTGCTGCAAACTTTGCTGGCCGTATTGGCGTTTCGCTAAATATTGGGTTAATCAAACACTTGCAAGAAATGATCAATATGTTCAACATGCAAGTCGAGCGTGCCTTTGTAAAGGACAAACCATATTTCTCGCCTTTACCAAGTCTTTCTGGTAGTTCCAACAACTTTGAAGAGCTTAATGAACTTATGGATAACAAGCGAAGAGAGCTACTGATATCGGGCTCGTCTAGCTCAACCACTCCTCCTCTCGCTCCTGCCCCAGCTACTTCTGCTCCTACCACATCTGCTGCTTCTTTGCAAGCAGAGGGAATCGAAAAGAAAGAAGAGCCACCAAAGAAGGAGGAGCCACCAAAGAAGGAGGAATTGCCGAAAAAAGAGGAAGAAAAGAGCGCTCCAGTTGAGAAATATACCTATACATCTGTTAACTCTGTCAATTTCCAGCCTCAACTGCAAGTTATGGGCGAGGCTACTCCACCTGTTGAATGGCTTGGCTTGAAGAGAGAGCGCATTCCAGGATTAGTTCATGAAAATATTACGCTGCATTTAGATCAAATGACCAAGGTTATTTGGCGTTTCCTGGAATCTCAAGCTGATTAGTTTCATAGATACACAGAAAATCGTTCTCTTTTATTTAATAAACATGTCCTTTTTGAATCATTTAAAAATTGTTCCTTGACTCAAATCAACTATTTACTGGCCGGATGTTCAATTTGAGGTGCAAGACAAATTGGCTTTTGATCAAGATATTGATAAAAGTTGCACTTTTTCTTTCAAAAAAACAAAAAGAAAAAATTATGCTGCCACGTACAGGCCTGCTAATCATTGGTGTGATCTTTCACATTGTATACTTGTTTAGTATCTTTGACATATACTTTACTTCGCCACTTGTGCATGGCATGAAACCACACAAAAGTCCAGTAGACCCTCCTGCTGATAGACTTGTATTGATTGTAGGCAGGTAGCGAGTAATTCGAGATTTTACAGCAAAAAAAAACTAACTTCTTTATAGGGGATGGATTAAGAGCTGATAAACTATTCGAATTGGACGCAAACCAACAAACCAGAGCACCTTTTTTCAGAAACATAATAGAGAGCAAAGGCACCTGGGGTGTTTCTCATACGCGTGTGCCTACAGAATCCAGACCAGGACATGTCGCAATCATTGCTGGTTTCTATGAGGATGTCAGTGCTGTCACCACTGGTAAATCTGCTTCGAAGCGTCTGCCCTGAAAATACCGCCTCTAACTTTGTCATCATAGGTTGGTCAATGAACCCCGTTAATTTCGATTCAGTCTTCAATCAATCACATCATACTTGGTCTTTTGGGTCGCCGGATATTCTGCCAATGTTTCAGCAAGGCGCCAGTGATCCTAGCAGAATCGAAACGTTCATGTATCCTGCAGAGTATGAAGATTTCACGGGAGGTTAGTCTGGTTGCATTTGAGGATCGTAATAGACATTCATGGTTCTACTGTAGAGGGTTCCAAGTTGGATGTATGGGTGTTTGATCATGTAAAGGAGCTTTTCGAAAAGGCAGAAGTTGATAAAGCATTAAATGAAAAATTGCGCCAAAAGAAGATTGTCTTCTTTTTGCATTTACTCGGACTGGACACGAATGGCCATGGATTCAGACCAATGTCCAAAGAGTACTTGGACAATATCAAATTGGTAGATCGAGGCGTCAAAGAGACGGTTCAGCTGATTGAAGATTTCTACGAGAACGACGGCAAGACAAGCTATGTATTTACAGCTGATCATGGAATGAATAACAGAGGCGGCCATGGCGATGGACATCCTGACAATACTCGCACTCCTATCATAGCCTGGGGTGCCGGTGTGCGCAAACCTATCAAATCACACCTTGGACACGATGAATTTTCAGCGCCATGGGGATTAAATCACATTCAACGTGATGATATTCAACAAGCTGATATTGCGCCTCTGATGGCACATTTGATTGGTATTGATTTCCCAGTAAATTCAGTGGGTGAACTCCCATTGAGCTATTTGGATGCTGATGAAAAGACTAAAGCTGAAGCTGCTTTCTCCAACGCTCGTCAGATTCTAGAACAGTATCAAGTAAAGCATAGTAAGTTTTTTTTTTTTTGGCTTGTTAATGATTTCGGCTTCTTACACTGTATATATCAGATCAAAAGGAGGAGCTTGAGCTCTTCTTTAGACCATTCTCTCAATTATCAGGAAGAAATGACCCCGATGTGCTTGTTATTGAGATTCAAGCTTTGATCAATGGCCACCAATACATTTTAGCAGAGAGAAAGTCAAGAGAGCTCATGACTCACTGTCTTGAGGGCTTACGCTATTTCCAAACTTACGACTGGCTCTTCTTGAGAAGTGTGGTAACTGCTGGCTACATTGGATGGTGCATATTCTGTCTTGAGTTTGTGGTTCGCAACTTTGTCCTTCGTTCGCAATCTCAGCTGTCTTTGTCGATCAAATCTTGCCTCACAGTAAGTACAGATATTTTGCCCATTGCAGATACTTATAGGCTTTGCCAGATTGATTTCTTCTCGTTGGTGATCCTCGGTGGCCTATATTCCATGCTGTGGATTCAGAAAATGCCCAAGTTGTACTATGCCTACGTGCTATTCCCTGTGTATTTCTGGAATCAGATTCTTCGTAACTATCGTTCATTGTCTGGTGCGTTGCGACTTGGTATAAAGAATGGCCTTGTCAAATCTGCCACTGCTGTCATTGCAGCCTTACTATTTCTGGAAGCTTTGGTGTTTAGCTTTTTTCACCGTGAAATGTTAAGTGCCATATTTATTCTATTGTCTGCTTGGCCTTTGGTGATGCCGTCAAGAGTTCGATCTGAAAACAAATTCCTTCTTGCGAGTTGGGCTGTATCATGCATTTGCACTAGTGTCTTTACACTCTTGCCGGTTGAAAAAGGCCAGGACATCAATCTTGTGTAAGTCTTTCAGAGAGGCAATCGAAAAAATAGAAACCAACAAGCTTTATAGTGTACTAGGAGGTATATTTGGCGTCTTGGCAGGTGTGTTTGCTCTACATAATCTCAAACAAAACCATCGCATTAGCAAGCTCCAAAGTGCTATCATTACCGTGCAGTTATTTGCAACAGTTGCTAGCATTTTTCTTGTTTGGTCTACTGCTTCAAGTCTTCAAAAACGTGAAGGGCTCCCTGCATTCAATCAGATAGCTAGTTGGGTTATCATTTGTAAGATGAGATGACTATTCAGGTCTTTATTTAATTATATAACTCACCTCTATTTTTCTTTTTTTTTCGCAGCCATTTCAAGTATTTCTCCATTTGTTTATCGTGGAAAGTCATCTGATGATTACTTGACAAGATTGCTAATCATCTGTTTTGCGTTTGCTCCTTTGATGACTTTACTCAGTATCTCATATGAACTACTGTTTTATGTCTTTTTCTGCACTACGGTCCTCATTTGGCTTGAAGTCGAACGTGCATTATACAAGGGCACTCGCTCAGCTGCTAATCGACCACTCAAAGGTAGCGATGGTCGTGCTGTTCTGTTCTTTTTATTCTTTATCGATGTTGCTTTCTTCGGTACTGGCAATGTAGCTTCGATGAGTAGTTTCTCACTGGAGAGTGTCTACAGGTTCACAACTATCTTTAATCCTTTCCTGATGGGCGCCCTCCTGATCATCAAGATCTTGATCCCCTTCTTTGTTGCTTCGTCTGTACTTGGTATACTCAGCTCCAGTGTCGATCTCCAGCCTTTTACTTTATTCTTGGCCGTCTTGAGTATATCAGACATTCAAACTATCAATTTCTTTTTCCTTGTCACTGACTATGGAAGTTGGCTTGAGATTGGTTCTTCTATTAGCCATTTCTGTATAGCAGAATTATTCATCATCTTTACAATGATCCTGTTTCTCTTGTCTAGACTCTTGGTTGGGCGCCTTGTCTTGCCAAAGCTCAACAAGATGATCAGTCAAATGAGACCTAAAAGTTTATAAAATTATCGACTCTCTTATTATTCTTATTATTAAACTTTTACATGACAAGTAAATTATATCAATCTCTGAAAAACCTACACCAGCATGAAAAGAAATAATTTTACCAGATAGCGGCAGTGTTCTTCAAGTTCAATCGCGGTTTTAGAGTGGATTTGGTAATAAGTTATAGGAGCGAACGACGACTAGCCTCCCATTATAAGATATTGCCGCTGCAATATCATTTCATTTCAAATGGAAATAATGTGAAGTGTCGTACAATTGACGCACTTAAGAATTTGACAGGATATGTATACTATTCTAATACCGTAGAAAACCTCTCTCTTGACGATCGAACGGTACCACTATAGCAAGATATTATGATTGTGATATCTAAAAATCTAAGAACATGTTGGATCGCTAGACGCATGCCTAAGAAATCTGCAATGTCTAATGAGAGTAACGCTCTACTTGCCATGTTGAGGTATAATTCCATCAAGACCCTTGTTTGAGCAGAAAAAAAAAAAAAAAAAAAAAAAAAAAAAAACGCTTCACGATCATACAATAGTGTTGAATTACAATATGCATCATAATTACCTGGAGTTTTGTAGCATAACCACATAACTTAATGAAGAGGACAATATATCTTTTTTTACCACTGTTAAAGCGAGCAACCAAGTTTTACATTGCTGTTTACCGTCAAGAGGATAGTTTAGATATTTATTAAAAAAAAAGCAAAGGGTAATGTAGATTGAAAAATACAGCAAAGGATACCCAGATTCAAATGTGTCGACCGATAATGCCTGTGGGAAGCGTGATCTTATCAATGATGTCGGTGGAAACTAGTGGAGTCCCTGTTCTGAACCATTAATCACTGCTACTAAACATTGCAATCAATCTTTTTCTCTTCTTCACATTTTCATATCCATTTTTCATTTCATTTTCACTTACAAAAGAAACAGGAAGGTCCTTTGAACAGGATGAAAGCTTTTACCAATTCAGGTAATAAAAGAAATTCTCTTTCTCATCTTTGTATATAGAAGCTGGCTTGAGGACGCAGAGAAGTTGGAACCGTGTCAGCATTTATTTACTTTAGTATCTGTACAAAACGACTCCTCGCGTTGAATTTGTTCATGATTTTGATCGCATCAGCGTCCTTCTCTGTATTGATAAAATTTTGCAGCATAGACTTATAGATTACATTGGTAGTACCCGGGCCCATCTTGAAAGTGTCTGCGAATTCAAAATAGGTGTACGGCTCCTCCAACTTCTCTGCGTCCTCAAACCAGCTTCTATCTGCAAAATGAGAAAGAGAATTTCTTTTATTACCTGAGGTGGTACAAGCTTTCATCCTGTTCAAAGGACCTATCTGTTTCTTTTGTGAGTGCATTGAAAAATGGATATGAAAATGAAATTGAAAATGAAAATGTGAAGAAGAGAAAAAAGATCGGTTGCAATGGTTAGTGGCAGTGATTAATGGTTCGGAACAAGGACTCCATTAGTTTTCACAGACATCATTGATCAGATCATGCTTTCCACAGGCATTTTTAGACAAAGATGATCACAACCCGATAAAAGAACGTGAAAGCCTCTTTGCTGATAAATTTTGATAGACACATTGCCGAGTGGAAACCAAGTTATGCTCAGATAGCGATGACCATGCCCATTTTAATAAAGTATAAGACAAGCTTTATGTTATTCTTTATCATAGACCTACAGTAATTATTATATAATATGCAATTTTCGTATGGTTCCTGTTGATAGCTTTATAATTTTTGTGATTAATTCCTACGACGCCTCTTGGTGCACTGCAAATATATTTTACGACTTTGTCTAATAATGTAATTTAGGCCATCATGGCAATACCAAGATAGGGCAGATTTTATCGATTGTGAAGGTGCGAATCAATTATTTGAGACGTCGCATCATCATCATCCCAAGTATGTTACTGGGTCAATATCAATAATAAATATATATCAAACTGAAATCAATAATACTGAATCTGTACTTCTATTATGTTCATCGTTGTTAGTGCTATCATACTGCACTATTGGTTATTTCAGATATGACGATCTAAGAGCATCTCCAATGGAGATCTGCTTTTTTGGAAGTGCTAATTTGATACGAAAATTTTAGAAATCAAGCGACATAATTCTCATAAATCATCATTTAAATGGTTGTTTTCGATGGATATTTTGATATAATATTTGTTCAAAATTAATTTGTGTAATATCTGAGATTATGTAATTGAGGTTTCTGGAATAATATGATATTGATTTATCAATAAAATATATAGAGTATTTATACTATTTGATATTCGGTTGAAATAATATGTTTTGGTTATTCGGTTATATATATTTGATATGGTTAAGAAGGGCCTTGATACCAGAAAGATAATGGTAACTACCCACCGGCCTTGGTTCGCGGTTAGGGAATCATCTTGGAACACCTCGAGGGTTACCACCAACACAAATTTCAATATCGCTTTTTAAAAAATAACGGCCAAACTTGGCTTCCTGGCAATCTTATTTTAAGCTTTTGCTAAATATGGCACCCTGTTTACCTGGTCCGTTGGAGACCGTTTTTATTTACACCTTTTGTAAAAATAAATGGCACACACACCGGAAATTATGGCACACTTTTTTTTTTCGATTTGGCACACATTAATTTTTTTGATTGGCTCAGAAATTTTTATTAGTTTGGCACATAATTCTTTTATTGATAGCACAAAATTTTTGGCACAAAGTGTGCCATATTCAAAGTGGAAGTTTATCAAAGCATACTTGCCATTTTAATTCAGAATATCGGCAAAAGCCCTGTAAATCACTGAAAAGAACACTGTTGCAAGCGTCGGTTATTCTTGAAGTAAGCGTTTCCTTATCCAAGAGTTTTTCTTTTTTCAGTTTACTTTTAACCACTGACCAAAACTGCTCGATTGGATTCAATTCAGGTGAATAGGGTGGGAGATAAACGCACCTGTAGCCGCGATTGATTATGTATCTTTGAATATCAAGATTTTTGTGGATGGGAACATTGTCCATGACAATGTAGAAGCCTTTAAATTGATCGTGTTTGTCTAACACATCAAGGGTACTGGCGATGAAATTAAAATAATGACCAGTAACGGTGCCTACTGTCTTGATTGCAGAAGACCCGGAAGCTTTAGATGATGCTCCATGCAACTTTCGCTTTTTTGAAGCAGACTGGTACGGTCTTCTTACTTTCACATTGATTATACCGAGAGGTGATATGGCACCCAAAATGGTTGTCGTTTGTGCCCTCGTTACAGGTGTCTCAACTATGGCTCTCTCCCCTTTTCTTGACCAAGCCATTGTCCTCTTGAGATTGATATGGAAAGCCGCTTCATCAATGAAAATACAGTTGCTTTGGTAGTCCAAATCTGCTTTTGACCAGTTGCTTACCCACTCGAATCTTTGTTGGATTTTCTCGATCGAATTTCTTTCAGCAGGGTAAAAATAAGCTTTTTTAAAGGACAACGCGCATTCATTAACCATGAAGTTATGAACGGTTTTTTTACCAACTTTCAGACCCTCAAAATGACTAGTCAGACTATCTATGGCTTGATCGACCGTTGCTGAAGGGTTCTCACCAAACGTTTCCTAAAGATGCTTTTTGTGATCTTCGTTTAATATTGCCTTTCTACCTCGTCTCTCAGTCAATTATTCGCCTCTGCTATCATCATTTTTTCCCTCGAGTCTACCCACAACTACATCCTGATCGTCTTTAAGCCAATTGTAACCCGTTCTACGAGGGACGTTCATAACACTTGCCGCTTTTCCAGCAGTCAGTCCCTTCTCATAGACGTAGTAAAAAAACATATCCTTTACATCGTCTCCGCGATGTATTTTTTTGACGTTTGAACCGTTTGGATTACTGGGAGCTCTGTCGAGTTTTTTGACTTTTGCTTGTATTTTCTTTTCAGGTGGTTTCAGATCCAGGTGTGAATCATAAGTGGTTATATTATCTAAAGGATACGCCTCCTCATCCACTTCCATTTGCACGGGTTCTAAGCCATCTTCATCCATGGTATTTCCTCTGCCATCTTCGAAATAGACTTTGAAAGACATGTTTTTTAATTGTTGAATTAAAAGAAATGTGTGCCATAAAGAATTTCAAAAGTGTGCCATCATTAAATGTAGTTTGTGCCAACTTAATTTGTATTAGTGTGCCATACGTAATTCTCAATCGTGCCAAATCGAAAAAAAAAAGTGTGCCATAATTTTCGGTGTGTGTGCCATTTATTTTTACAAAAGGTGTAGTTGGAGGTATTTTGGGAAATTAGCACCTCCGTTGGAGATGCTCTAAGTTGTGGTAGTAGCCAATATTTGAAAGACATAAATAACCTGCATTTATATCTTTTATAATAAACCGTTCACTTTATATACTGCTCGGATTCAAACATACTATGATTGTAATCCATAGATTGATTCACGTATATTATACCTGAGTTTTGTAAAATGACTAGGTAGTTGGTAAGTTAGTTCGCTGTCCTGGTGCTTAAAAGGCACACATCACTGCTTATAGTCTTTTTATGGTTTCTGAAAAAAAAGTTCAAGTAAATAATAAAGGTCTTGGTGATTGTAATAATAAAACACTAGGGTTTCTGGTAACAAACTTTTTATTTCTGATATAAGCCAAGAAGTTCCTGAGAGAAGACAAATATCACTCTAAAAAGATTTCAAGTGGGGATTTCCATATTTAATGAAAGACTAATTGCTTCGTATCATTCATAGTGAAATTACAAAGAGATTGTGTTGTGAAATGAGCTATCTACATCATATCTTTAAGTTCAAGGTAGTCTTTGAAAAAAGTTACGGTTGTCTATTGACAAACACCTATGATTCTGAGTGTAAGTGTGTCTGTTGACTTTGGATTTAAAACCTTTAAATGGATTCAGGAACGGGCAGCAAGGTTCATTTATGTATCCAGAAATTTTTTTATGAATGGGTGTGTCATCCTGGTGGCAGATTGTTTCCTTTTCTCTGGCACTTTCTTACACCTTCAGTTGATCTGCCGTCATCTAATGTAGAAGGTCTTATTTAAGCTGGGTTCTGTATATTCAGTTACAAAGCAGAACAGCTAGTCAAATCTGTGCCATCTTTTCCAAAATATTGGAATGGCCTGATTTTTTTTTTTTTTTTAGATGTTATCTTTGTCTATTACACTAAGAATTAAATTGCGGAGAACAGGTTCTTACATGACAATAACACCAGAAGAAATTGCTTTGCAATTCGTGCTCGAAATGGCTTTTTATATCTCTTTGTTACATCTTACTCATAAAGCTTCTGGATGCGTTACTTCTTTGTGTGTCGATCCTTTGCTTTCACCTCACCTATTGGTTGTGCTGTTTGTTTGATCACCAATAACTTCTTTGTGGTTCCATTCATCTTTTACCTTATAGATCATCAGAGCTATATGAATGGTATTCCTCTCTCAGTATTCATGTTGCACAAAATAAGTGTATTGCATGGAGCAACAATAATGATTTCGGCTATGTCCACTGTGTCGAGCACAGATGAGGCATTGAAGAAAAAAAAAAAAAAATAGAAAGAATAAATCCAAGACTTTGCTTCTGCTTATGCTTCAACTCTGAAATGTGAAATGTACCAACTAAAAATATTTTGAAAATCAAAATCAAGACGCCATAGTATCTTCTGATCGTGTGTGGCATGAAGTACCGTCGCCCCCTTTTGTTTTTTCTTGCTTTGTGCGTACATTATTCATCTTTTCCCATGTGTACCTAATTCGCAATCAAGTTGGCCGTTGCTCCACCTACTCTTGATGCGCAATATAAAACAAAAAGGCTATTAATCAGCTAACTTTCAGCAAATGATGTCCAGGACAATGAATGAAAGTATATACCATGACTTTGTCTCAAAGAGACAAAAATTCATTGTTCTCATACTATTAGTGATGATCATGACGCTATTGTGAACGATCTTTGTATTATTACACTGCTTTTTAGCTCTGCAGTTTTAGAATACAATAGGGTTTACTAAAATTGAAGATTGCGATCTTGTATAAATGCTCCCTTTCATAACTTCACATTGATGAAATATACCCTTTTATCATAACATGAAGCTTATAAACAATTTCCCACCTGAAATTATTTCCAAAATCTTTACTTACTTGACGTTCTCAGAGAAAAAAAGTTGTGCAAGCACTTGTAAAAAGTGGCAAAATTTGATCTTGCATTCCAACTTTTATGAAGATCTTCGAATTGAAAAAGAAGAAAAATTCGAGCTATTTAATCAGTATTTCCTAGAAGAAGAAAACAAGCCTTTTCGTAATCAAATCCGTCGTTTGAGGATCAACATTTATTCTAGTAATGCAGCCATATTAGCTCTGCCTGAAAAATATCCCAACCTTCAGAAACTCGTCCTAGGATACGCTACTAATGAATCTAATGTATCTGAAATAGTTGTCAATGAAAAGATTGCTGAGCACTGGAAAAGAATCACTAGTTTTGATTGTTGCGAAAAGGACCTTTTCTCCTCAAAGATATTGGAGTCTGGTGGGTTTTGCAACCTGGTTGATTTGCGTGTGGTGTTTGCGGGAAAAGAGAGATCCGAATTCAAGTGTAATTCGTTAATTCAACAACTTTCGAATGCTCCCAAACTGAAGACACTGAAACTAAGACATGGTGCAATGTCATCAAGTCATTTACATCAGCTTCATTGCAATGCAAAACAATTGGAGGTTCTTTGGTTAGAAGATATGGAATTAGCATATGTTGGTGTGAACGAGCAGAGGCTCTCAATTTCTCCAAGTAATACATTGAAAGAGCTTCGTATATCTCGCTGCTTGAAAGAATACAATGAAAACATGTTACAGCATATGAAATACCCGAATTTGAAAACCTTGCAAGTATGCTTTTCAGATCAGTTTGACCAGAGATATGGGGAGAACCAGTTGGTCGAATTCGTCTCTCATTGTCCATATCTTGAGACTTATGATGTCAACATACAATCAATCACACCGGCAATTTTGGGAGCAATCGATGCAAGTGGAGCCAAATTGAAAAAAATTACGATTACGATATGGTCCGAGGAGGACCCTCTCAGACAATTCAAGGATGTACTAAAATCTAACCAGAAAGATTTTGTGCACACGATGAAGATCAACTATTCATATGTTTCTCATTACGATGAAATCAAGATGGTTAAAACTTTCGACGCCTTGGAAGCTTTCCCAAGCCTTAAGGATTTAGATATACAAGCTCTACATTATTATCTTTTCCGGGACTTTCCTCTCGGTAATTTTTTGAGGAAAAAACTGCATTTGGAAACACTCAAGCTAAAAGATTGGAAGATTGAAAATCCAAACCCCCTAAAGAAGCTTTGGAATGATCTTTTGAGCGAATTTACAGCAACAACGATAAAAAATTTGGTCTTGGATAACGTTCGTTGCAAAACTGAAGAATTTGTACCGCTCATTTCGAAAACATGTCCTGAGCTATCCAATCTAACAATTTCACCTGATTACAATTGTGAGTTCCACAATTATGAATTTCCTGATCATAGCTTTGCTTCTATTACAGTGATTAAGCCACATAATCGCTACTACCAAGTGACAACTGACAAGGAAACTAAATGGTATTTATTCATCAATGGAACTCTTGAAAAAACTTGTAAAAACTCGCCTGATCCAGAAAAAAATCGAATTGTCTCTTTGAAATATAAAAGCTGCAAGGTTTTGAAGATTGGAGATGCTTATATCGACCAACCTTAAATTCAAAGATAATTGTCAACCCCCTCTTTTTCTTTGCTTCTACTTATGCTTATACACATTATTTATATGCTTTTTTTTTTATATATTTCGATCAAACTTATGCTTTTAAATAAACTTGTGCCTATGCCACAAAAATAATATATTATATGACAAATAATAGATATATATATATTTATTACAGTATCAATTAAAAAAGAAGAAAGAGACATTGCGCTCTATTCATATTTTGAATAGGCAAGGACTTAATATCATGTATAACTCTAACTTCATATAAGAATATTTCAATTGAAGATTCTCGAAATCTTTGCAATTAGTTTCTCACTAGCGTTTTTATTGACGCTTCTTCTCTTAGATCCTTCCCCTCATTTTATTTGCGTTGTGAAGTCGAGGTTTATATGTCTTGCCCTTCTTTTTTGCCATTGGTTCTACTAAATAGTCGTCTGTCCCCTCTTGTTTCTTCAACTGTCCCAGTTCAAATGTCTCGTATTGTGTGTCCGAGATCATTTATTGACGGTATTTACATTCTTCTGCCTCTTCCTATATCTACATCCTTCGCTGTGCTTACCATTTTGAAGAAGAACCTATATCCATTCGGTCTTATATCTCTTTGCTATGGCGTACAGTTGTAAGATTTTAAAAACTAAAAAAAGAAAAACTACTGATACAACATAGACGATCCCCCCATTTCTAATAATCCGCATTCAAAATTGTGGGTAGCACTTGATGAAGATTGGTACGCTTATTTTAGGACATTTTTTTTTCTTTAATGAAACAAGATATTCCAGGTAGCTATCATCTGAACGTATGACAAGGGAAATAAGTTGCAAGGGCAGCTAAATTCACCAAAATGCATCATATTATTCGTAGCATTATTTTTGTGCTACACAAATATATATTTTTTTGTTTGTATGGAGACCTTGGTCTCGATTTTATTGTACACAAATATATAAATTGGCCGAAGCACTGCTACAAGTATACAGATCACTTGATAAAGCAAAAAAAAAAAAAAAAAGTGCTATACTGGCTCCATCATATAAAGCGTATTTCCTCGGTGCTGACTTACATATCTACGCATACACAATGAATTTATTATCTTGAACACTTGTCCTTTGGTGATGTGTTAACGAATAATGAGTGTTGTTTGTTGATGATTTATTTATAATTTGGTGGTGCAATATTTGGTGTTGTTAATTTACTGCACAATTACTATTGCTGCTGCTGCTGCTGCTGCTGCTGCTAAACAAGCTCTACACCTTGCCGCTCGTCGTCATTCTGATCTTCATCATTTTTTTCGTCACTCAAACCTTCTGTTTGCTCAAAATAAGTTTCCTAAAGCGCAATGATCTGTTTTTGATGTTCAATCATGCTACGAAGAAACTGCTCCACACTATCGCGGAAATCGTCAACTTTTTCTTTATCAAAGCGATCCAGTTCGTTTTTGATTAACTTTGATATGTCTTGAAAATCCTACTGCAATTCTCCACTCTTTCTTTTATCTCGTTTAATTCCTGCTGTGAGCTCGCTAGCTTCTCAGCTTTGCGTTGTTGTTTGAGCCTAGAAGACTGAGCACCTTGTAGTTTTTCTTATTGATGTATAGCGTTGGATTCGGAAAGCAACATGAGGTTAGTGTATGGATTTTGTCTCCAGTACTTGCCAGAGAAGAAGACATGATTAGTAGTAGTAGTAGTAGCAGGTAGAAGAGTAAAGACACTGGCTACTTTTTTTCTTTGCAGCACGCTTTTGTTATTGAAGCGGCATAGAAAAGGCAGGCATGTGAGTCGTAGGCTGCAACATCATGAATAGGTCAAACCCTCCATCTTTCAAATACAAATAAAAAGGAGAATGAGATAGGAGGAATGGTGGTTAGGGAAAACGTTGCATGCTTTCTCAAGTCCCTTCACGCAATCAATAGTGATTTGCTGTTAGCGGCATAAAAACAACCCCTATCCATTTTGGCCAACTTGACTCTTTATGCTCTGCCCAGTGGGTGCATAAGCTCATATAACACCAAGACAGAGAAAAATAATGAGATTAAGAATGGAGAGCTTACACATGAATGTGTATAAATGCTGTTAATGATACCATGGTAAAAGCCTGCAATTTGGATGTCAAATTTGGGAGAACACTGTAAGTGAACAAAGTGATTGTCTTTGTGTAAAGTAGCTATTGTGAGGTACCTAGCTCAAGAACTGTCTTGCAAATGTTGCTCCATGCATCCATTATACGTCGATAACCAGCTATCAGATGATTGGCATAATCAAATTCCTAGTATAAAGCACATTTATTTTTGATTTTCCTCCTGAATGCTAATGGTCTACGCGAACTCAGTGTGTTGTTGTCAAAAAAGACAAAAACTGTAAGAAAACAATGTTCAGCAAATTTAAACATAAAAACAAGCAATTCGAAGTAATTTATTAGACTATAAGACTCCTTTTGATTACATATTAGCATAGCTTAAAGCAAACTTTTGTACTTTTAAGTTGACATAAGATGAAGGTAGCGACTTTTCTGACTTTTTTTTCGGAAAAGTGTTTTTCAAAATCGGAGCGTGAGAGCGTCAGGCCAGGTACAGACATGCAAGTGCTACCATTAGAAAATTAAAAAGCACACTATTTAAATAAACTAGTTTTCAGTTGTTTTTTTTTAACTGGGTAAGCTATGGCTTCTCAAAGCTAATGCTTTCTTCAAAAAAACCACCATTTTTCTTTGGTAACGGAGATTAAACGCTTCCAAAAACAGGAAGAAAAAATTCTTTCAAAAACTCCATTTGGACATTTCGAAAACAAAATTACACACACTTTTTCGCATGGTAGAATCACAACAGCAACAGCAACAATCTTCTAGCGATTCCAACAACAGGAGGCCCATGTTATGGACCCATGTTGTCAAATCTCGAAAAAAAGGCAAAAATCAAAAGGAACAGATTGTTTCTTTCAACCCAACCTTGATAACGAGACCAGTAACTGAGGCAGAGTCGACTCAGAATGCACTCAACGGCGCTACACCTCCGGCTCCCATGGCCGTTATACGTCCGTTCATTAAAGGAATGGAGCAGGATTCTATATTAATTGACCTTACGACTATCAAAGATAGATCGCTCTTGAACAAAGAACTTCTCAAGTTCAACGAGGAAGCTGAAAAACATGGACTTACTGAAGAATTTTTGGGTTATCGACGCCAAACCCGTAAATATCTTGGACATGAATTCCTCGAAACGATGTGGACTCCTTCTTCTCCTAGCCGCCAGACTATCATTGACTCTGGTATCACTCTTGAAGATGGCACCTTTGTTAAAGGTTTCCCATCCTACAACGCGGACGCCACCATTGTTCGCTTGAAGTTGGAAAACCTTCCTTTTCTTCCAGCAATGGAACTAAAAGACGAAATGGCAAAACGTTTGTCTGATTTTGGCAATGTTTTGGACCATGGCATCTCTAAAACAGATGGCATCTTTCATGGGGAAGGTTATGCTACCTTAAACCTCACCGTCAAAAACTCTGCTGAGAGTCAGTGTCAGGAAACACACACTCATGGATCATCTTGTTCGCGCTTCTACCAATTGGAGCAGCTATCTCGGGTTATTATTTGGGACCCTCTTGCAATTGATCCTCGCAAGATTCTCTTACAATGGGATACTATGCCTAACTTTTGTCGCAACTGTCAAGCTTCTGATCACTGCCGTGCGGATTGCCCGGATTACAAAAAATGGGTTAGATGTTACCATTGCAACAAACATGGGCATGTTGCTAAAAACTGTGACCGAAACAATTCTGAGTCAGTGCCAGCGAAAGTGAGGGTTGTGGAATCCTCCCCTTCCAAAACCAAGGATCGCAAAAGCAATAAAACTACTGCCTCATACAAAGCGAATACCCAGTCATCAGTTGCTACTGGTACTGGTACTGATATTTCCAATTCGAATTATGTTAGCATCAACGGGAAAGAAGAGGACCAGTTGATGGGCGAAGTTTCTCGCCCACCCTATGAGACAGCAGACGAGCTAATGGGAATATCACTAGATTCTGCTGCCACGGATACATCGAATGAGGGTTTTGAGGATACCCTTCCTAAATCCACTTCTGTTATTTCTGATGCTATGGCATTAACCCTTGTCTCCCGTGATATACCGACGGATCGATCTTCTACTGTGGATCCTTCCAAACCAGCCTCGAAATTTGCTAGAAGAAACAGTTCTTCTGATATTAGTTCCATAAGAAATCAAGTTAATGAACAGAGCAGCTTGCTTCCTGCCTCGCCAGGAT
>MU619326.1:7542-64170 GCA_025201805.1 Parasitella parasitica
TTGCGGAGGAGAGGGTCACAGAAGAAGAACTCATAGAGATTGTCCCATGAACTCAAGTAACGGGAACAACCTAGCTGAAGAGAGTACGTTTATACCATAGAATAGCGAGTATTTAATAAACATATAATTTCACTGTTGATTAGTCATTGTCTGTTTATTTTGTGGAAGACAGGGCCATAGCCGAATTACTCACAGAGAGTGTGCGATGAACTCAATAAATACCCCATTGATTGTCACTTGCCCTTTGTGTGGTAGAGAAGGACATATCAGATCCACTCATTGAAATTGTGGTAGGAACCCTAATAATTTGGATGCTTACCTCAATAATGCTACCAACTCAACGAATACGACTCCTGTCATATGTCGCCATTGTGGACGAGAAGGGCATTTGCGTACTACTCTCAAAAACTGTTCAAGAAACCCTACAAATTTGGAGACTAAAGCTTCCTGAGTATCTTGTTGAAGGGGCTATCTTAACTGCGAAGAACAAAGATGTCAAAGTCATCAGCAATCTGCTCTTACAATGTCTTCCAGGTCATACAATATCCTATGTTAGCCATGATCGCACTTTAGATGAAAAACGTCAGATATAGATGCCAGTGGAGATTTTGAATACCATAGAGAATGGTTCGCTGCCACCCTATCAACTCGATCTGAAAATTGGCTCCCCAATAATGGTTACAGTCGAAACATTGATCCTGACGCTGTCATTTGCAATGGCACAAGATTGATTGTCAAGTCGCTGAAAACAAATGTTATTGAAGCTACCATAGCTACTGGCCCAAACAAAAATGATATAGCTCTAATTCCGAAAATCAAGTTTATCAGCTTGGCCACTGAAGGGTTATGCCCAGTTGACTTTCGAAGGGTTCAATCTCCCATAAGATTAGCATTTGGCATGACCATTAACAAGGCACAAGGCCAAACACTCAGCTCTGTAGGTTTATATTTGCCGTGCCATGTTTTTGGTCATGGTCAATTATATGTAGCTTTGTCTTGCGTTCGAAAACCCGGATCATTGAAGTTGATGATTCCTTCCGAAATCTCAGAAATAGAAGATCAAGTTGGCAGATTCACCAACAATGTTGTCTTCCAAGAAGTTTTCCAGCAATCGTATTAAAAAAAAAGGATCTGTAACATTTACTTCGCATGTAGAATGAGATTTCGTTTATTTTGTTTACCTAGCTTTGCAATAAATGGGATAGCCCGCTGCAGGCGTGAACTGTGCACCCCCCATTGGAACAAAGGTCGAAAAAAATTACCGTAGCAAAGCGAAGGTTGAAATTTTTTCACCGTAGTTCGGGGGGTGGAGACAGCTCGTAAAAATTATAAAATGATTTTGAAGATAACTTTCGATAGACGCGCCGCCCAAGGCAATCGAAGTAACTATTAGACGGCCCTGATTATGGCGGTCCAAATTTAGACAGGCTTCATTTTTCTCTGTATTAATATATGCCTTTATAAGAAAATTTTGTATGAAAGATTAAGATCATTTTCTTTTTTTTTGGTAATGTTATGCTATTGGTAATGTTATAAACCTGTCAAACTGAACAACTACACAATTGCAAATGCAATGATAGACTTATGTACATATTATTATTCCAACCGCATATGTTGTTGAACACTTGAGTTACATATTTACAAAAATCCTTATTGCAGATAAGATGCATAGCAATTTATATTGCATATGCGTGCCCAGTTCGACTTATATTTGCTAGACTTATGATCTAGTTTTTTTTTTATAAGGACTAGCTAATTGATAAACTATTATAAATAGCCATTAGTTTTTGTTAATTCAGAGAGATCCTATGTCAGTTTTCTCATCTGTTTCCTGATTATATATTCTTTTTGAAATAAAGACGATCACTTCTGTAACTAATCTTGCTGTTGTTTCTTCTGTGCATTTCGACTATTATATAATACAGATCCCTGATAGCAGATATACTATTTTATGATCTAATATATTATTCTTTATTATAAGTATTATATTGACAGTCGGTTTAGAATCGATACATTGACCTATTTTCAATGATTATAAACGACACCTTCATTATTTTTTTTTAAGTAAATAATACAACAATAATAAAGCAGAACTAACATAAACCATGGAGGAATGGATTTAACGAATGCTTTGGTTGGTTTTTTCAATGCCATTCCAATCTATTGGTTTTTGAGAAGCCGGCATTAAGCCAAGCACATCTTATTTTCAGTAACTAGTTAAAAATACGTGAACGCTTCAGAAAATAATAAGTAAAATATGCGCGTGTGAAACAAAGCATGAACTAAATGGTCATGTATTTTTATTAAAGATAAGAGCTCTCTAAGCAAAGTAAATAATATTGAAAGTCGGGCGAAGAAGCTTGAATCTCTTGAAATTGAAAATGGCATAACTAAAAAAGGCAACTCTTTATGCTGTAAATTTGGTTCTGAATAATAATATGTTTTATAAGAATATGTCAACAATATTTTCAACATTTTAAATAACTACAACTAACAGCTTCTCAAAAGATATTGATGCATTGACAGTGAAGGTCGAGAGTGGTTAGACAGCCATTGCTTCATGATCAGTCAGTGATAATAGCAAAATAGAAGAAGCATTGTTGATCAAAACCCTGAAAATAGCGAGCCTGTTACTGTTCCTTCCGCTCAAGCCTGCCCCGATGATGCTGAGAGAAATTCATTGAAAAAGCTTGCCAAGAAGGATTTATTAGGATTATGGCAGTGACAATTCCTTTCGTTTCAAACCTAAACAAGTAAAACTGCCGCTGTTTTGTTCAAAAGATGTCTTATTACGGAGCTGTTGATTTTTTGTCGACAAGCTTGCGCATGAAAGAAATGTCAATAGCTCAAAGAATGACGAAGCAAGACAAAAATGCTTTGAAGATATGCCGATTATCTTTGCCAGCTTTAACAGTTTCGTTCTTCCTTCTTATATGTTCCTCCCGAATTATTGGTTATACTGTTGTAAACGATAGCAAGAAATATAGGGTATATTGTCGAGCTAATTTCAGAAGATCGATGTACAATAAAACCTCGCTAGCTATATTACATGAGGTATATTTCGAGTCGTTTTTAATTCCAGTCTTTAAAATGTGTACCTTTTAAGTTTTTTTATTTTTTTATTTTTTCATAAAAACAAATTCAAAGAAAAATGCTTAGATCAGTGCAATCTTTAAGACCTCGTGTCTATTCAAGCATTTGCCTAGTTAATGCAGTTTATTTTCATAGCTCTGCTTTTGTTAGTGCAGGTAAAAAGGTAGTCGCGACAAGAAAATTGCTGAAGCAAAGTCAAGAAAGGCTCGAACAACAAGGATTTGAATTAATTCAATGGCCCAAAGATTCTTCTATGCCTCGTGAAACTCTTTTAAAGGATATCAAAGGAGCCGAGGGGTTAATCTGTATGCTTTCAGACAAAATCGACAAACAAGTTTTTGATTCAGCAGGTAATTGGGATTGAGGAGAAAATATCATCTTTCCAACTGTGCGGCTATATTTAGGCCCTCAGCTCAAAGTTGTCTCTACTTTAAGTGTTGGTTATGATCATATTGATCTACATACAGCTAAAGTGAACGGTGTCAAGATTGGCTATACCCCTGATGTGTTGACTGACGCAACTGCAGATCTTACTGTTTTGTTGACTTTAGCTGCTGCTAGACAGATGAAATCTGGCGTCCGAGCTGCTGAATCAGGAGAGGTATGTGTTATCATGAGAAAATGCAGATTTCTTAAATTTTACTTAAAAAAGTGCTCCGTGTCATGTAGTGGAGAGAATGGAGACCCGATTGGTTGTGCGGATATCAATTCAAAGGCAAAACCTTAGGTGTAGTAGGAATGGGTCGCATTGGTCAAGCTGTGGCATCCCGATTAAAGGCATTTGGCATTGATCGTGTTGTTTACTGGGGAAGAAGTGAAAAACCTGAATTAAAGGAATCCTTGAATGCTGATTTTGTTTCATTTGATGAACTGACGTCCACGTCTGACTTTATTGTCGCTTGCTGTGCATTGACCCCAGAAACCAAAAACGTTTTCAACTACGACGCATTCAAGAATATGAAAAAAAACACAGTGAGGATACATATGTGGGCATTTAAATTTTTATTGACGTTTGTTATTGATTCATAGATCTTTGTCAACACTGCAAGAGGTGGTGTGGTAGATCAAGATGGCTTAGTGAAAGCACTGAAAGAGAACTTGATTGCTGGTGCTGGTCTTGACGTTACAAATCCAGAACCGTTGCCAATAGATCATCCGCTTTTTAAATTAGATAATTGTGTTATTCTTCCTCATATCGGTAGTGCTACTATTGAGGCTCGTGAGACAATGGGCGATATGTGCATTGACAATATCGTAGCAGCTTTAAGAAATGATTCGATTCCATTTGGGTTAAAATATTAATACGAATGTATAGTTGGATACGTTATAGACAAAATAAATCTTCAATAATCTAGTTGATACTGTACAACCATCAAAGAGACGATGGATTATTTAATGACCATAAGGAAGATAACTCGCACTACTAGCAGTAATGAATGAGTACAGTTCATTATAAGACATGGCAAGCTATTTATTACCCACCAAACAAATTACCACTTACTTATTTTGATATTTGTAGGAAAAATGCCCTCATTGACACGCAAAGCAAGTTATGAAAATCATGTTGCCAAGTTCAAAGATTATGTTGGATTGTTTCTTCAAGCCAACAATCAACGAAAAAAGACAGATTCAGTGATTTTCAGGCACTAATTCTGCGTTATCATAGCTACATATTTGAGTCTGTATAAAGAGATGGTATCCCCAAGACTACAGAAAATTTTAAATGCTGGCGCACTCTACATGATGCATATTTGCCACAATAGAAAGAAGACAATTTAATCCAAATATAAAGCATAATAAGCTTATTGATTCAGATCCATTATTTTTTACGCTATGCCAAAGGCAAATAAACATTGAGTTTTTGTAAGGCTAAAGTATTGCCAGTTTCCCATATCAGCGGGGGTATTAAAAACGAAATCATGCAGCAGAAATTTCTCCACCATTTTCTTATAATGTCGCACTTCGAAGCAGAGAAAACAATTAGCATCTTAGATATGAAATGTGCGTGGAGGTTGTTGGGATAAAAGCAAATACATGTATCATTGATGTTTAGAAGGCACTACGCTGCAAACAATCACGGAAATAATAGCAAGAGGAGGACTCTGACGGGGCTTAAGCAGAAATAGTTGGACATTAGCTAAAAAGATACTGCCCCTCATAAAAGACGGCGTATTGGCTTGAGCCGCAGTATCCACAATCAGTACCCAAGCCATGCTATTTATTTATTTCCTCAATATACAATAGATTTGTATTTAAAAACTCTATACAGACAAATATAGATATTTTGGTTCAAGAAGTGAGCCGATGTATGTAAATTAATCATGAAATTATACAACTTTCTCAATTGCAAAAAAGGTGACACCAAGACCACCATGTATCTGCAATCCGACTGAGTTAAATTCATGAGCAATTTCGAAAAAAAAAAAGAGGGGCAGCAATCTATATAATTAATTTATTTAGGAGATAGAGGGAGAAACTTAAGGATCACTGTTCTTTCTTTATTTTTTTTTCTTTCATTACCTTTTTTTTTTTCTCTCTTTCTAATCATGACTTTCTCAAAAATGGAAGCAGCCATGGAGGATGCTTTTGTAGAATGGGTAAACAGTAAATTACGCTTTTGTCACCAACAAAAAAAAAAACTAAAAACAAATGTTTTAGATTAATACTTTTGATGTGAAATCGTATTCCATTGATACTGTAGTTGAATTAGCAGATGGCGTTGTTCTTTCAGAAATTTTAACTGATATGTAAAGTTATCAAGCGGTAACCATGTTTATGTGTGTATTTACTCATTTCTCTCGAACGTAGTGATCCAAAGTGGTTCAAACAAATCAAACAAACAGAAACGGCCAGCAATTGGGTTGTCCGATTCAACAATCAAAAGAAACTCCACAAATTAATAACACGTTACTTTGAGGATATCGTGGGGCAGGACCCTGAACTTCTTCCTACAGTCAATTTAACCGCTATTGCGAAAGATGCTGATTTACATGAATTGTTACTCATGTGCCAGCTGGTAATTGCTATCGCTGTCCAATCAGATAACAATAAGGTTTATATTGAAATGATACAAAGCCTGTCGCAGAAGAGTCAACACGCGCTTATGGTTTCGATTGAAGAAGTAATGAATCATTTCAATACAGAGCCAGATTATGCATCCAACAATCCTCGACTCTCTTATCTATCGGGTAATTCTGGTGGCTCAGGAACTAAGAACTTTTACCTAGAAGATATGCCATACAGATATCAGCTTGAATTCGAGAAAGTGTTGCTAGAAAAGAAGCAATTTGAAACATCTCATAGTCAGTTATTGGGTGAATATGATCAATTACGAGAAAGATTCGTAAGTGGCATGTAACTAAGCGCTATACATGACTCATTTCATTGTCGCAGGAGGATTTGCTGAGTGAAAAAGAAGATTTAAAGATTCGGCTGCAGGACATGGACGAGGCAATTACCCAGGCAAACAAGACGGGAAAAGCCGATAATGTGATGAAGACTGAAATTGATCATCTCAAGCAGGATTTGTAAGTAGTGTTTGTTGGATTTTCCTCTTTAACCAAACTCATATGACTGATTTTCGTAGGGAGCGCAGTGAAGATCGACGTCAGGAAACAGAAATGATGATGGAAACTCATTTACAGTCGATTAATGAACTTAAAAAAAAAGTCGAGGAATTAACTGCTCAAGCAGAAGAAGCATCCACATTAAGATATCAGTTGGAAGAGTACAAACAAGCTGTCGAGAAAATGCAAAAGATGGAAATCACACTTGAAAAATATAAAAGAAAAGTTGAAGATACATCAGATTTGAAGAGACAAATAAAGGCTCTGGAAGACCAAAATTCGAGCTTGCTGGAGCGTAGTCATCAAGTAGAAGACGAATATAGAAAAGTTTTGGCTTTCAAAACTTTAATGGATTCGTACAAGGAACAAGTGCAGCAGTTGGAACTCGGAAATCGAGAGATATTAAAAGAAAAAACACTATTGGAGGAAGAAATGAGAAACATGGCAGATACATGTGCATACTTGGAGAACGATCGTGATCGAAATATGGAGCAGGTTCAGCTTCTAGAAGAACACATTAAAGAATTGGAGTTTGGTGGCGGCCAAACACTCGATAAAGTGCTTGGTCATAGAGCAAGTGTTGCTATTGAAGAAGAAAGTTTACAAGAAGACGAAAGCACAATGGAAGAAAACATGAAAAAGGCCAATGTAACAGAGTTGTAAGTGCATAAGCAGCCATACGCCAAGCTATCTCATATTCATTCTCTATGTAGGCGTTTGACAATCGGACGATTACAGAAGAAAATCAAAAATTTAGAGGTGAAATTACCTGCTGGCAGCAGTTTGGCTGATGAAACAGAGAATTTGAAGGTGAACAGAGACGAGCTTCAGCAGGTACAGTAGTTCTGCCAAATACAAAATTTAAAGCTGACTTTTTTGTTCTGGTTCAAGAATTACGACTCGATTGTTGTAGAAAGAGATAGATTACGCGATGAATTATCTCAAATTCGAAATGGCATTCCAGATTCATTGCTCAATCAGACACAAACCATCATGGCATTCCGATCCCGTATATTAGATCTTGAAAAGGAATCCAGTAATTTAAAAGAAAACACTATACAACTCGAAACAACTGTGTTGGACGGTACCCGCAGCGTTGCAAAAGATAAAATTAGTCTTCAAAACTTTGAGAAGGAACATTCCAAAATTCAGGATAGAGTTAACAGGTTGGAGGATATCACCAAAATGCAACTACATGATATCAATCGCATGTTGGTTGAAGCCAACTATTTAAATGGCATCAACAACAACGGCAATGATACGAGACCAGGTTTAAGCGAGTAAGCGTATACCCCAATTTCTTGCCTGCAGACGATAACTAATGTTTGAATAGCGGGGATCTTGAAGTGATTAAAGAGCAGAATGCAAGCTTACAAATTCATGTGCTTCATTTACAAGAAGAGATTAACGAAACTCAAGGACGAATCCGCAAAGTACGCGATGTAAGTTCATATTTGCTCGAGAATTATACTATATGGCGTTAAACAGCTATTTCAATTAGATGATTAAGCTTTACAATCAATTGCTACAAGAAATGACAGCAAGATTCTCCAATGTCCGTAAATCCGACGAGGGTTTGATAGGTAGAGGCCCAAGAACAAAAGAAGAAGAGCAAGACTTACTAAAGGTAAGCCCAAGCATAAAGGACTTCCATAACCTTGACATTTACATCGCTACAATAGAAACAAATTCAAGATGTTCGCCAGCAATCCAAGATTGAGCAGCAATTAATCATCTCAGCTTGGTACGATCTTGCGAGACGAAGCGACCGAACATCTAGCCTAGTCTTAGGTTCTATGCCTTCGACTTGGTTGGGCAGACAGAGAAAAGCATTGGATATACATTTGAGGCAAAGATTATGCTAGATTTTTGTTGATATTAAAACCATGAATTGATACCTTTTTACATACATAAATTAATACTGTAATGACGTGTCCTCATCCTCAAATGTGTATAAATCATTCTGTAATGGAGGGAAGCACTGTTTGTTAGAATGGTCCCACTCTGTGAAATTATGATGTAGCTGTGATGCGGTATATGGCAGGGCTTTAATTTTTACAGAATGTTGTTAATACCTCTTTGATCAAAAATCCATGGCATTGCACTTCATGGTTTTTTTTAGGCAGCCGAAGTAAGTTTGATAACGTGCTTTACCAAAAAGTGCTAGAAGTTAAAGTCGTGACAAGTATACCAGAATAACATAGAAAGGATCCAAAAAGATTCGAGTTCAACCTTAAAGATAATTACGATTTAGTCATGATAATATATGTGGCCCTAATTGTATGTCTGTTAATCGCATTGCATGCAACCTTCGAGCTTTCCATCCTGATAATTTGGGCAATTTCCTTGACTTCGTTTTTAGGTTGAGAACAACCAAAGATAGACAAGATTTTATGGATGTGGGAAGAGAGATATCGCAGAAATTTAATCTTCGTAAATGGCTAAAATAGTAGCTTCAGCCAAGTGTCTGTTTGATGATCTTTGCTTGCAAACCTTTGATAAAAGTGGATTTGTTTCATCATCACTTCCTTGTATAGCTTGTCCCGAAACGCCAGCCAGTTACTAATAGTGTTCTTCTCTTGTTACAGGTATCCAAAGTGCACGGAAACGTAATTTTTGATTATTTCCAGACTCACGTAATACGCTATGGAGCAAAACCAAAAATCGAAGCCTCTTTTCCAGCAGCCAAAAAGCTTTTATGAAACGCTTGATGGGCGAGCCCCCGACGACAACTAAGCTTTGTACGGCATCAAGAAGAGGAAGACCACTGTAGTCATTGTTGAATTCAAGAAAAGGAGAAAGTCGGACGAGTCATTGGATACTATCATTGATGAGCTTCGGAAAGTGTGGGCAAGGAATTTCGTATTCCCACAGAAAAATGTAGCCATACTTTGGCGCTAGAAAACGTCGAGGAAAGAAAATTATTCGACGAGCAATGATGTTATCGATATTTATAAAACAGAACCTTCCATTAATATGGAATTATTAGACAAAGACATTGTGGGTGAAACATTTGGAGATAAAGAAGGAAAGCGTATAAATGTTGCTTTTGTTCCGTTATACTTTGCATTTTGGCAAATAAGTCTCGTTGGAACAAATGAACACAACTTCCAAAGCATTTTACTAGCAAAAGATAGAGCTCCCTTACCAACGGTGATTGACCTCGTGTCTTCTTCGTCTTCAACTGATCATGAAGCTTTGACCTTGCTTTTGCTTCTAAACCTGAATTGCCTTCCTCCTCCTCATCAGATAAGCTTGAAGATCCATCTCCCGCCGATATTTTTACTTCTAGCCTCTTGATTCCTGCGAAGAGACCATTTCTGCAGAAAGAGTATAAACATGTTGTATATCAATATGCAGATGTGTATTATCAAACTGAAAATAAATTGAATTTTACTGGTATATCATTCCCGTCTCTAGCAATGCTTGCTATATTGAAGCTCCTTTTGAGCTCTTGTTCACTGCTATTTTACCGCATATTGACATGTCTGTTGTCAATAGAAACAACACATACGATAAATGCATCAAGGATGCATTTGATTTGTATCAAATTGAAACAAAACCTGGTACAAATGGTGCAGTTGGGCTAGTGAAAAAATTTCTTTGGAATATAGAATCCTCGGTGAAGATTAAAAGCTCGAAAAGTTGTTCAAAAAAGGAGAACAGAACGATGCTTTTGAGCTGCTATCTAATTTCCTGAATGGTCTCTGCAGTTTGGTTCAAGTATCTGTTCCTTTCCTAATAGCCTGATTTATCGAGAGTATCTTTACTCAGATAATACATCTTTGTTAGATTATTCCAATTTAGAGTTTGAGCGCAACGATCAATCCATATCACCTCGTCAAAAACAAGATTTTACGCGATCTATTGCCCAGAATTATGGTAATCACACTGGATGTTTTAGAAGCAAAAAGTTCTCAAGTGTTTCAAAAATACAGTGATTTCCTGTTAAGAAACCTTTGATTTTAATACCTTTGAATAAATGTATGTTCAACACTGTTAAACGTCATAATCAATGCTAAGTTTTCATTGACTCCTAGGGACACTTACCCTCGGGAACACTCCCTCCACGGATTATATATTAACCATTGCTACCCTCGACGATTATATCTTTTTCATCCCACACCGTGTACATGTAACATATAAATGACAGCAAACTTTAATCTGCACACCGTTCGTTCATATTAACCATATCTTGTATGTACATAGAAGCTTATTCTTTAAAATATTAGTAAATTTTAGCCAAACTACATGATAGCAGCGTAACAAGTCTGAACACCAAGCGGTTTTATTATGAAAAATCATGAATAATAGTCTTTCACTAAAGCTATAGTTACAAGTAGTAATCTGTAAAAGCTTGGCGAAATCTAATTGAGGATTTTCTATATACGTATTTAGCAATTCTGCAGTGCCCTTGATTAATATGTAGATATAATATTTGCTTATATCATTTTCTGGGCTCAAACTATGCGAGATGTCAATAACACCTGGCATATAAACTGATGGTTGCATGACTAAATTCTTTAAAATCAGGATTTTCAATTACGGAGATAAAAAAAAAACAATTGCAGTAATCTGGTATCACTGTAACATGCTTGCAAGTACTCGGTATCGGTCCGTGCGCCCACCTTTACGTGCGGCTATTCAACCATGATGTGCTTATAAATTAGCATTAGTTCCATCCCAACAAAATACGACTCACTTTGCCTTTTACTGTTTTTATTCCATACAACATGGAGCAAATTCAACACATTATGTCTCGTTTAGCATTAGCAAGAGCCATCAAGGCTACCGATAGTGAATCAGAAGACAGGTCTTGGAATAAGAGCATCATTTTTAGTCAGCCTTTTGTCAAGGATTTGCATAAACAAAAGCATCAATTACTTTGTCAATTAGAAGAAGCTGTTGATAATAAACCTCCATTACAAGATGGCAATAAAAATAATGAAAGTCATCATAATTTCAAGCGCCATTATCATGCGCACAATGTCAGCTCATCCTCAACCTCCCTTGTAGCCGGTAATATTTTTCAAGCATAAACGGATATACATTTGTATGTTAATACAATCACTGTACTTGTGAAAATAGAGAAACGACCCTTAGCACCAAAAGTTGCAAGACGTTCACAATGTATATGTTTACCAAGTGACACGGAAGATGATACAGATAATGATCAAACTGAGGATAACGAAACGGACGATGATTCCCAAGTATTTCGAAGTAATCAAAGAGTCCCGAAAAAAGAGATTTTTGTTGATTACTAATTCACATAGTAAATCCTAGTCAAACCTCAGTCCGAGTCTATCAAAGATAGTAGATCTCCTTCTCTGTATCAAAACGGAATCTCGCGCTCCGCAAGCATGGAATCGACAATGAAAATTGATAATGGTGTTAGTAGTCCATCCAGAAACTCTACTTCAAGTCATGTTACTCCCTTAACAGAGGAGGATGGAAGCGAAGAACCTATTATACATAATAGTCAACAAAGAATACCCCAGCATGCCCTGGGCGAAGATTGTACTAACTATATCCCTATGCATAAAATGCAAAAGAATCCTGCTTCACCCATGGTAGACCCCATGTATTATCAACGACTACAGCATTACCAAGCCCAACTACAATACCAGCACTACTTGCAATACCAGCAACAGCTACAATATCAACAGCAGCAATTGTACTTGCTCTCACACAACCCAAATGTCTTTTTTTTGCCAGGTTCACGGGCAATGACAATGATGGAGGAGCCTGTATCGATAGGTCCTCCTCCACCACCGCCACGACATCAAATGCCAGCTTCCTCAAAGAAAACGTCGCGTCATCATAAGCATGGCTCAAGTAGCAGTAGATTAAGCAGCACTGATATTAGACGAAGAAAAGAAATCATGAGAAGCTCTACAACAGATTTATCCTCATCATCAACAGTGCCAATACCTACGAATGGTTATATGCCTATAACACCACCTTTCCCAAGAAACATTACGGGCAGACACCCATCATACTATTAACCCAAAATAAATGAGTTGCAGCATCAGTATTCCCCAACATAGATTGCTATAATTGGTATAAATGATGCCAGCTATCCTCTATGTATTTGTCAACCGAAATGTCTTTCGTTTGTTTCTGTAATTTGTCGCATACCGTATCTTTTAGCCGAGACAAACTTCAAGTATGCAAGCATTTTCCTGGATGGGCGTTTCATCCAAAAATTGTAATTCACATCTTCAGCCATTTGAGAACACAGAAAACTCAGTAAAATACTTGCAGAAACATGCCAGATATATGCTGGGAGTTGCTAGTAAAATAAAGCCTTTGATGTCTACATAGACCTAATGGTATAACACCTGCCAGGATAAAAACTATCATCAAAAAACATGGAATCAGCGTTGGTTCACACCAACAAATGCTTTATTTTTTGGTTCATTGTAATTACAGCATAAACCAAACCAAGATTTTAGCAGAATACAGAGGTCTTGTCTGTATGCCTTTGATATCTTGACGTCCTTTTATTCTTGAGCTTACACGCACGTCTCAATATCTTGTGTAGACTATAGGTAGTGTAGATTAATATTTTCATTAGATGCGTGCCTCCATCATCATTGCAGTTCATCTACATGTACTACCGGATTCATTGAATGGAATAGTATAGCTTCGGGTTTAAAGGCCAAACCACATAAAAGTTTTCAAATTTACGGCAATAAAATTGACCACGACTTGATTTTGATTATATTTCAACTATGGATGTGGTTTCTTAACGCTGTTCTTGGTCAAAATTTAAGTGTATCAATGGCACAATGTGTACCTTTTCCAAAACATTTGTCCTCAACACGCGACCCAATACAACGACCAAGGCTTTATCTGTTCTCTTGTATAAAAGCGCTATAGCAGCCAATATAAGCCATTTTAAAGCAGTTGCAGTTGGAGAGCAAGTGTAGGTCCTGGATACTCTAATATTTATTGAAGCGTCCTGAACTTGCTATTAAGAAAAAGGGGTAAAGCAAGTGAGATTTAGTGTCCGTGTAAAAAAGAGATACGTACACTCAAAATCCAAACCTTTTTTTTCTTTCCTTATCCATACATATTGACGACAAAGTTAAATGGAAGTGAAGAGCAAAGCCGAAGCAAATACATTGAAAACAAAGCCATCACGTTGGCATACAAAAGGTAACATGCAGTAGCTGAATCTACTCTCAATCGCGCATGCATTGACAGCATTGACTAGAGTTTTACTTTTATTATTTCTGCTTCTGTCTTGTTGTGCCTTACATGTTCAAAGTAACCTACAACCTAAGCAAAGGTACATGAATGCATAGAATTCAAAAATACGAGTACTTATGTAGATTGCTGTAGAATCTCACCCTAATTACCATATCTACCAAGATTTATTATCTGACGGCTGGCTGTTTGGACGAAAAGTAGACAACAGCGATGCACAATACAGCCAGTTCCGTGATAAAATATTCCAGCTTTTACCTCTAGTTCTGCTGCACCTTGCTCTCAACAAAGCTAACCGCACATTCCATTGGGTTCAATCCAATCTTCATTTCTCTCTAATCACATCCCTAATGATAGTATTCTTGTTTCATGGCTCCAGCACCTTCAAAATCATCTTCATCATCACAGCGAGTTTCAGCATTGGCCACTATTGCAAAGGCTCAAAGTGGAATCCTATTCTAACATGGATATTTAATTTGCTTATGCTCTTTATCAATGAATATTACGATGGGTATCGATTCTCTCGAATTTTTGGGCAAGGATTTCAGTGGCTAGATGACTGGGAAGGTTATCAAGCGAGATGGCATATTTTATTCAACTTTGCTATGCTTCGATTAATATCATTTAATATGGACTACTATTGGGCATGTGCTAGTAAAGACAAAGGTTTCAAAGACCATCCTGCCTATGAGGCACCTCGCACAGACAAGGAAAGGACCAGCAATCCTTTGATTGAAAGTGATTACAGTTATGTCAACTTTTTGGCGTATGCTCTTTACACACCTTTGTTACTATGCGGTCCCATTATTACCTTTAACGATTTCGTCTCTCAGGTAAAAATAAATTCAGAGTATTTATCGACATATGCTGACAGTATGTTTGCGATAGCATCGATTTCCATCCAGCAACCTCTCAAAACGCTATGTGGTGACTTACGCTATCCGCCTTGTGATTGTGCTTTTAGTTATGGAATTCACATTACATTATCTATATGTTGTAGCTATCAGCAAAGCGAAAGCATGGGATGGCGCTTCGCCCTTGGAGCTCAGTATGGTTGGCTATTTTAATCTGGTTGTAATTTGGATGAAGTTATTGATTCAGTGGAGATTCTTTCGATTATGGTCTTTGGCAGATGGCATTTGGGTGGAGGAGAATATGGTACGATGCATGAGTAATAACTTTTCAGCACAAAGGTTCTGGAAGAGCTGGCACAGGAGTTTTAATCGCTGGACGATTCGATACATTTACATCCCATTAGGCGGCTCTAAATACTTTGCTTTTAGCATGTGGGTAGTGTTCACATTTGTCGCATTATGGCATGATATTGAATTGAAGCTGTTGGCTTGGGGATGGCTGATTTGTATATTTTTGCTTCCCGAGATCATAGCCACTAGATTGTTCAGTGAAAAGAGGGTATGTTTTGTGTGAGTATGATTGATTAATTCTCACACCTAAAGCATCTATAGTTTGGCGATAAACCTTACTACCGGTTTGTATGTGGATTGGGTGCAGTCGCCAATATCTTGATGATGATGATTGCTAATTTGGTTGGATTCGCTGTGGGTGTTGATGGGGTCAAGGAGATGCTTACCAAAATATTTGGCACAGCGAATGGTTTGTCATTTTTGATATCTGTCACCATCTGTTTATTTATTGCTGTTCAAATTATGTTTGAAATTCGTGAAAGTGAAAAGAGAAGAGGAGATCCAAAGTGGAAAATGTGAATAAATATAATAGTAATGCTTTTTTAACGTGATATTTTTATAATGTAAGAAAGATATTCTCCTCTTATATGTGTCATTTAATCGACATTATCTGTACCAGTGTATTTTGCAACAGAATTCATACTTAGAATCTTGAATCCACTACCATCACCTTTCAAACGAACGATACCATCATGGCTATCAACACCAATAAGCGAACCAAGCTCACCACGATGCTCACCCAGTATAATCTTGACGTTATCCTTTTTGCTTGGTCTAACAGGCTCTATGTAGTCAAACCCAATGTCCACCTTGTTTTGATTCTCCAGTACGCTAACAAGGCATTTACGGCTATTTCGATTGACGCTGATGATTTTACAATGTTGTCCCTTTTGAGCGTCTCCTTGGTTTCTCTTTAATATAACTTCGATTTCCTCAATCGGCCAGTTATTTTCACCTTGATCTCCTAATAAAATATAATGTAAATGAATAACATTCTACCAAATTATGATGGTTCACAAACCTTGATCTTCCACATGTCCATAATCGCCTCCACTAGGCATGAATGGTGTTTGAGGTAAGCCAGTCGCTGGTGTCGTTGGCATAAAGTTGCCTGGTGTAGTCGGTAAGTAACTACCTGGTGTTGGCGCTGACATCATAGCAGCAGGTGTAGGAGGAATCAAACCAGCGCCAGGCGTCGGGGCAGCTTCATAAGGTGTGGGGGCATCATAAGGAGTTTGTGCAAAATTGACGGCTGGTGTTGGAGCCCTGGCTTCATAATTAGCAGCAGGTGTCGGTGCAGCCCACGAAGCACCAGGCGTAGGAGCGGTATCCGCATCTGCAAAACGATTACTGCTATTGCCAGAATAACCAGGCGTTTTAGCAATTTGAGGCACAGAGTATTGTGATTGTGTATTGTTGCTATAGCTTGAACTGTGATTATTGCCATCGCTCATCGTGTTGTTATCTCTATGACTACTACTACTGCTGCTGCTGCTATTCCAAGCAGAAGTTTCACGTCCCCACATTGGAGTTTTTGATCCAGAATCCCAAGCCGGTGTACGACCGCCGTCATTTGCATAAGGATTAGGTGTTCTGGCGCCAGAATTCCAGGCAGGCGTTTTTGAACCAGAATTCCACGCAGGAGTTCGAGAGCCAGAAGAGGCGTTGTGCATTGGAGTCATGGCACCGTCGCCATACCTACTTGGTGTACCCATAGGTCGAGCAAATCCGCCATTGTTGGAGGGGGTATCAAACCGATCTGGTGCAGCTTGACCAAGAGCATTGCCCTGAGAGTCTAAAATCATCAAATGTGCTTTATCGATGTTGAGTACCTTGGAATTGGTATGTAACTCGACACGGGCTTGTGTATCAGTAGCATCCTTTACAATACCGATATAACCTTTGTGAGGGCCTTGTGAGATACGCACAGTTTTAGCCACTAAATTATCTCTACCACCACGACCTCTTCCAAGGAATCCACCACGGCCACCACGACCACCACGACCACCTCTCGAATCAGGACCACCCCGGCCATCATCTCTGCCACCAAAACTACCATTACCGCCATTGAATTGAGGGTTTTGAGTCTTGGGGTTCGGTAAAACACGTCCACGAGTCGAAGCGCTTACAATGGAACGAGTGTTTGTGACCCAAACACCAAAGTTTTCAGAATGCTCTCTTGAGTGCAAAAATACAAGATGACGGTACAAATGAAGTACAGAGCAGTTGCGTTTGTCACCTACTTCGAAAACGGTATCACCATCACGAATGCTGTTTCCGTTGGCATCTGTTGCAACAGCTTTTGTGCTATCGCGTTTGTTAGTAATTTGATGTGGCTCCACCGTACGCATTTCGCCTTTTTGAGTAAGGACCTGGAATGAATCGCGATTGACCTTGACAATAACACCAACAGTATAAAAATCAAGCTGCACCAAATCATGCAGTTCGTAATTGCCAATCACTGTTTTGCCAAACATCACCTCCGCAGCTTCACGGAGGTCTTTTGCAAAAACGCGGACTTCTTTGAGAGAAGCATCTGACAATAGCGTAACGATATTATCTTGGATGTTCAAAACCATACCGCTCTCATCCTTAAAGCGACCGTTGATAACTTTTACATGATCGCCTTCCTTAAACTTCTTTCTCAACTGTTTAGCAGGCAATGTCACACGTTTCTTTGTTCCATCCATGTCCAACGAAACAGTAATTGAAGAATCGTTCACGTTTTCGACTGTACCCCAACTATGGATCATATCACCTTCAATTACACTGACAACATCGCCATTTTGGAAAAGTGTCGAAGCTTGTGCATTATTGATGGCCATGCTAGACAACGAAGTCAAATCGATAGATCGCTCGCCATCTTCTGTGAGCTCTCCGTTACCGGCAAACCGAGCAATTTCATCCAGTGTGGGATTGACATCCTCAATTTGTAACGTAGCAACCTTCATGTATTTTTCAAGGTAACCATCACGATAATAATCACCGTTATAAACCCAATAAGGACCCTTTTTTTGAAGACTTGATATGGATCGATTTGCCAATCTCTCTGGGTTAAATAGCTTTGGTAAGGCCCGTACACCCTTTTTGCGCTTCCCGCCTGCGACATCATCATTGCTACTGCTTTCCAAATCTAGACGAGGCACTACTTTGACACGAGCTGAGTCTTGAGAGTCGGTAACCTCCATAACCTGAGCTAAGTCGCCAGCATAGGTGCCACGTTTAACACGAACCCAACCACCTAGGGGAATCTCGACTTCTTTTTTCTGCACCGAGATGGAGTCAACCATATCTTTTATAGGAACAAGCATTAAAGTGGACATGTATACATTGGGAATGTTAGCAAGTGTTTCTTGAACATGAGCCTGCCGACGAGCTTCCACATAGATATAGCCTTTGAGCGTTTCTCTTGCAAATGCAGAGAATGTATCTAAGGGATGAGGTCCATTTTGTCTGTCGAAATATCTCTTCATCAAACCAAAAATGACATCTTTCTCTTTTCCAGGTTTGCATTTAACCATCCACAGGTTAGGGTCATTTACACTAGGAAGAAGCAGCTGCTGAGGCACTTCTTCTGTGTCTTTGAATGTCTGTGGTTTGCTACGGCCGCCGTATTTTTCTGCATAAAAAGCGGCTACTTGCTCATCATCCATGCCCTCCATCTCTCGTCTTCTACGATCTAGCTCGAGATGACGGCGAGCAGTTGTTTTTGTAGTAGTTAAATCTTCATTTTCCTCGTCGATAAATCCATCTGCTTGAATTGACAAAATGATGATTACTTGTTAATTGATGTAATAGGTTATTAATCGCGTCATATGAGTACCTTCTCGACCATATTCTTCGTCGTCCTCGTCATCGTCTTCATCATCATCTACAATAGCCATCTCATCAATGAAAGGGTTGAATTTTCTCTTGGCAGGTCTCTTAATACAGAAGAAAAATATACGCAGTGAATACATAGCAACGGTGCATGTTATCTATATTTACAATGTCTTCGTCGTCATCCTCCTCATCTTCGTCCTCTTCCTCGTCGTGAAGAGGATCATTGTCTTCTTTATCAGCTTCTCTTCTATCGGAACGTTTAAGAGCCATTTCTGTATAAGCTTGTTAAAAAAGAAAGAAACAACAGCATTTCCTTATTCCATGACAATGATGGTTATTCAAATGTGAATACTGTATCGATTATGTGACTATTTGGGTGCAATTTTTTCATTGGATTTAGAGGCGCCATCAATAGTGATCTAATAAAAGAGGCATCTGTTACAAATAAACGGTAAGATGTTGCTTTATTTATTTGCTTCATCCTGAAGAACCGAATAAATTATATCAATCTCTTTAGTATGCTTTCGATGCAGCGTTCTTAAAGGCAGATGTCTTTTGTCATTCTTCTTTTGTAGTGATCATTTCAGTGGACTTTTTTTTTTCTCTTTTTTTTTTATCAAAATGTGGACATATGTCATTGGTAATGTGAATGCGTGTGATCATGAGCAAGGCATTGTAGTGCCTTGTGCAATTTTTTGTTTTGTTAAAATGATAAAAAAAGTCGCACGAGCTTCACTTATAACATTAGGATATCACCTGAGCTTCAAAGTAAAATACTACTACCATCATTATCATCCTCCCTTTTTTCTTCCCCTTTCTTCCTGAACGTTTTTTTTTCTCATAATATATCATGACCAACTTCTTGATTAATATTAACGAGATTTTTCCGAATGATAATTTGCATCAAATTCCTGTTATTGATAGTTCAAAAGCTACTTTATGGTAAGCATTTGTGTCGGCAGTAATAAGGGGTAAATTTAAATTAACCATGAGTAGGATGGGTGATCTTGATCCATGGATGGATGAGGCCTTTATCAAGCAACTCTGGTTTTCCTATGGTGAAAATGTAATTGTAAAGCTGATTCGAGACAAAAGAACTAGGTACATGATGCTTTTAACAATGATATATTCATTACGAAGCTAATTTTTTTTTAAAAAGTATTAGCTGCGGATATGCATTTATCGGATTTTCATCTACTTTATCTGCTCAAAAAGCATTGACAACTATTCACGGCACTAGAATTCCAAATTCGTTGAAGACGTTTAGATTAAATTGGGCTTCAGGTGGAGGAATTTGCGATAAAAAGTATGTCAAAAGCATTACACTAAACAATAATTTTCTAAATGTACCTTTATAATTTATAGGGAGGATCGTGCGCCAGAATACAGTTTATTTGTTGGTGATCTCAGTAATGATATCGACGAAACGTTTCTCTTGGTAAGATTATTGCATTATTGCATTATAGTTAATATATATATATATATAACTCTGTCTTTATAGTCATTATTTCGTGCAAAGTACCCTTCTTGTCATTCAGCTAAGATTATGACAGATCCAGTAAGTGGGACCTCTCGAGGTTATGGATTTGTTCGATTCTTGAGGCAATTTGAACAACAAGAAGCTGTAACAGAGATGAATGGTATTATTTGTGACAATAGGCCTATCCGAGTTTCTTTTGCTACACCAAAGACAAACAATGCACATCGATTTGACTCAAACCCGCAGCAGCAACAGCAGCAGCAACAACAGCAGCAGCAACAACAACAACAACATAATGCCAGATACTTTCAATTAGCGTTACAAGCGCCTGCTTTGGTTCACCAGCCTACTGATCCTAATAACACTACAGTATTTGTTGGTGGGCTTTCTTCCCCTGTTACTGAAGAAGAGTTAGGTCAATACTTTGCACCATTTGGGGAGGTAACCTATGTAAAGATACCGCCTGGTAAAGGATGTGGATTTGTTCAATATGTCTCTCGCCAATCAGCAGAACAAGCGATCGAACGAATGAATGGGTTCTTAATTGGAACATCCAGAATTAGATTATCATGGGGACGATCGCAAGCTGATAAATCCTTTTCACCTAGTTCCACTGCCGAATTAAAAAGCCCATCCACCAATACAACATTATCCTCTTCAACAAATAATACAAACTCTATACTTCAGTTTTCATCTTTTCGCCCATTATCGCCACCTTCCAGTTTATCATACGATCATCCACAGTCTTTATTTCGATCTGCTAGCATTGGAAGTGCTGACTATCACACTAGTAACGATTGGTTGTTGAATATAACGAATGACCAGAAAGATGACCAGTATCAGTCAAAGGAATGGTATTTGGATGATTTTCTTTACTAGCTGGTTTACTGCTTCTATGTCTTGCTATTTTATGATCGTTCTTTCTTTGCCATTATATTACATATACTACAAAAAACACCCTAAACACATAACCTTATCATAGCTTTCTTATTATTTATCTACGTATTACCTTTGTTATATCTTATATATGTTTTCTTTTCTTTTTTTTTTCACTCTTTGCTTATTTCCTTTATTTATGTATTAATATTATATAATGTATACTCTATCTGTTATATTTAAATAAATTGCCTCTTTAACAATTGTATGCATTAGTTTATGCGCATGACATGTGCATTCATCGAAATAGCTGATTGTTAAACATTTTCACTTGAAACATGGTTCATGACAATCCCATCTACCATCAGGGTTGTTTTATACGAAAATTTTACTCGCAAATGAATTCTGGTTTGGGTCACTTAATAAAACTAAGCTTCAAGCCGCACTGCGATTGAACGAAATCTGTTTGCGACTTTAAACATTCATCTATTGATCCTACATCAAAAACTGTATAAGAGCATTTCGTGTTTGATACATCGTAACGTAAATGGCGAACAACAGAGAAAAAAGGACCATAAAAAACCTCTAATATTACAGGAAATACATGTGCATACTTGGAATGTAGAATAGTCTAGCCAGGATCTGATGGAGGCACCTGTTTTTTTTATTAAAAGCCAAACTTGAGGATTTTATATTGGGATTGTATATTTCAGCAGAATAATCTATTGATTGAAAAATTATCAACTAGAATTGAGTTAAGAGGTTTTATAAAGAGTATGAAGAATGGAATGACTCACATTTAGAAACTAGTGTTATCAAAGAAGCGTCACCTTATTTGCATTGGGAGACATGCTCATCAAAAGTTATTACTATCCTATAACTTAGGCATACAATTTCGATATTTAATAAAGTATCTTTAAGTTTCCGTATCTCATTAACATTTGGTTTTTATTATCTTTTTTGATCCAACAATCATAAATATCAGATATTTATTCATAACTTTTGCTAAAATAACCGTAGAAACGAGATCTAACTTGGAAAACATAGTATTGACTTGGCACTAACTGGCAACAACATTGGTTTACATGTTTTTATCCATATCTATAAAGTTATCAAATGATATCGCAAATTTACAGATCAGAATTGCATATAATCGATGATAGGCTTAGATAAAGAGCCACATAAACGCAATCTTATGAGCCATAAGTACAGGCATGATCATCGCTATCTGACCATAACTTGATTTCCTTTGGGCAATGTGTTGTTCAAAAATTATCTGCAAAAACAGTTTCACGTTTTCGGGTGTCGGAGATCGAAATATAAATCACGTGTTATTTCGTTCTCTGTGTGCGAAAGAAGTTTTTGTACGGTATTAGTGTAATAGATTAGATCATAAATACTGAGGATTGTTTTTCGAGTAAATCTAAGAGTATGAAATATATTTCGTCGCGGAAAAGATAATTATATAAGAATAAAAGGCATTATTTCATTGCAGTCGAAAGTAAGAACCGTGATAATCTAGTGTCACCTGATAATGATATGTTTAATTATGAAAATCGATATTATATACAGGAGTTATGTTCAGTAGACAACATTTTTTATATAAGAAATACATATAAGCGCAGCATATATATTTTAGTACGGAAAAATATAAAGACTGTTTTATATTTATTTCAGGTTGTCGCGAAAACTTGTATTAAAGGAATGTATAAAGTCCGTAGACTATGGTAGTTTAATAATACTTGGATATGTTTGGTACTGATTGTTTAATGAATTTTAAAACTAAATAAGATCGAAAATATGCAGAAGAACTCTATGGACCCGTTCTTCTTCCACCATCTTGTCAATGGCTTTAGTAAAGTAGAAAAAATAGTGAGATTGGGTATGTCGTGTAAAAACATTTTGTTATGGCCAAAGATCAAAACGGTATACTCTTCTCTCTGGCCTAGTCAATGCTTTAGCCCTGAAAATTCCCAACATTTGAAGGAAAATTCATGCTCAAGTTCTAATCCCCCCTGGGCCACTTTAATTTGTTTTGGGATTTTAGATATTCTGTTTACGAGCTATCATTCTCCACATTTGATAGTACAATATTTTACCCAGGCTAATCAACTGCCCTGCTTCAGCACCTTCGAATACAACATTATCTGCTCGTTTTTCTCGGCTCACCATCCAGCCCTGGATCTTGTTATTGGGATCTAATTGAAGATGAATCATATAGTCCATGTATCTTGCATTATAGAGTAATAAATGTCGACGGCCCCCTTCATAAAAGTATTTACAGCTACTTTTCATTACTTTCTGTACTGTATTCAAAGCAGAATCCCAATCTAGTTCCATGTTGAATATTGTAGCAATATTCTTGTCTGCTTCAGTGATGTCAATTCGAACAAACTCACTCATGAGCTGTATCAATTCAGGACGATCGGGAGGTAGTTTGACAGATTTGTCTAGAGTGAGATTGGCATTATAAAGCTTTTTCCAATTGTGGGCTCGTTGAATTCTGATAATGACCTATCAAACAACATATTAACAACCTGCTACTTCTGTATTATATTTCTCTTTACCTCTAATACAATACTATCAAGTTTGAGTCTAGCAGCAGATACAATATCTGCTAATGTATACCCCTCTTCAGGCAGAGATATTGCATTTAAATCAGGTCTTCGCCACGAGTATCCTTCGCTTTTAAGCCAACTGGGCTTCGTCATGGATTCAGGTGTTGTCTGACCTTGGTATACAACAAGAACAAAATATTCTACAATAATCTTGTCACTCACATTAGACTTTTCCTCTCCAAGAGCTGCTGCAGAACATGCAACTAAAGTATACTTCCATTTTGAGTGCGCTGGATCAGGGGGCGGTTTGGCTTTGAAAGAGAGATCAAAACTGGAAATTGCGACGGCAGAATAACGCTTGCTAGAGAGAACATTGAGTAAACCATGGCGAGGGGCATTTTTGAAGAGGTTTTCGAAAAAAGCATCAGTTTTAACATTATCTCCGTCAAATTGATAGAATCCATGAATAATACGATCCTTTGAATAGGGCGAGGGTTGCTGATTTGCAAGAGCAAAACGTCGAACAAAAGATAAAATGTCCAAATCAACTGGCATTTTGTCAGGGTTGTCCAAAATCTTTTGAATATACTGCAACTGAAAGTCGTATACAAACGAGTTGATGTGAATCATTTGTTTGAAATGGCCAGAATTCTCTTCGAATTTTTGGAAATTTTCTCTCTTCTTTTCACGAGTTTCATGTCGGAAGCGGTTGAAGTCCAAACGACCGTATTGCCGATGCAAAGTATACAACGTAACCGATACAAAGACACTGGTCAATCGAACTTCACAAATAATAGAGCCACCTTCAAATACACGAAGTAAAAACATAGGAGGACAATCTGCTGTCATTTTTCTGCCTAAACTGAATTTTGAAGAACGCAGTGTAGCTTGATTAATATTCTCCTCATTGTTGTCGGTTTTAGCGAAATCAATCAATTGTAAATCAGCACCTTCCAGGTAACAAGCGTATTCAGATAACAGTGTGTTAGCCATGTCTTTATACCATGCAACAATTTCAGCTCTACCAGTCGATCCCTCTTGTAAATTGGGCCATTCTCTTTCAGGGTCGCAAAATATAAGAGGCGTTCGACAGAAATGCAGTACACGCGAAGATCGCATTATGATGGATACTTCCTGTCTTGACAACCCCTCTGTCAAGGCAATTTCTGTCTTGGGATCTCCGTATCTCTTCCTCCACTTCAAGTATACTTTAAGTGCTTTTCGATGTGCGGATTGCACCTTGGCTCTTCTTAAAAATGTTTCCAAAAATGGCTGACCATGGCGACGCAAAATATCAAAGTCTCTGCTGCGAATAGTTTCTGCTACAGAATCCGTAATTGAATCCATCAGAGCGTGATCTAATTCTGCAGGCCTGATAACGGATTTTTGAAGTATACGATCAATGAGTTCCTCCTGCTCCATTTGCCGGGTATTTGCAGAGGCATCCCCAGACGCAGTCTTTAACGGAACAGTGGGCGTACTTTCCAGCAATTTGTCTCGTGATGGCGCTGTGGTGGGGAAAGCGATTATGTCCTTTAGATCAAGCATATTGGCAGCGACATGGGTGTTGTTGTTTGCATTGACATTGGTATTGCTAGTCGTGCTACTATTGTTGTTGTTTCGTCTGATTCCTACAGGCGTTCGAGACCCACCATTTGACTCTGTTTTACTTGCTGCATCAGATTGTCTGCCCATCTTTGTTGGTTTAGGAGATGTTAGATGTATTTGCGGAGTGGATGCAGAGTAGCTTGTGGCTGTAGACATCAGATTTGAAGACAACGATTTTGTAGAGTTGTGATGAGCAATTGTGCCAAACTTTTCAATAACGTCTTTAATAGGTTCCGAGTGATGGAAAAGACCCATTTTCTGATGTAAAATGTTGTCCATAATTTCACTGCGTGCTTGTTGTCTATTTGTAATTCGAATTATGCGATTAAACAAGTTTTGAGAGATGGATTCAGACCAATTGTAAGTGTAAATAGAGAGTCTATGCACATCAAGAGTCATGATCATAAAGCAATGCTTCTTAGAATCAAGCTGATGAGGACCATGCCTGCCAAGTAAGCCAGAATTGGAAAGCGTGCTAGATGCTCTGGACTGATCCTGGTTTTCACTTCTACTTATCCGCTGACTATAACTACCTTCTGTATTTGCAGATTCTCCAGAACTACGTCGTGATCGAGCCTTTTGGCTATCGTTATCACTGGCGGTACTAAGTCTTCTTTCCGATGCAAAGGAATCAGATACACTACCCAGCTTTTCCACAAATTCATCAAGCCCACTAATAGCAACGAGACGGATGTTGCTCTGTATCTTCTGCCTTTGGCGGTATTGAAACCCTCGATAAAGCTCCCATTTACTTTTTGGATCAAGTGGCTCGTCGCCCACATTGTAAGCAGCATTGCCTAAAGAGGTCCATGCAACAGTTGGTCTTAAGGAGGGGTCAATATTGCGAAGCTCAACATCTAGATAGCGGACCAGGTCATCCATACACCAAGGAGTGGTTTGGATTGCTCTATCCATTGAACATACAGTTGGGCTCTTTAGTTCTGATGCCTTTCGCAAGATGTACAGCACAGATTCAATGAATTTCTTCCTCAATATAGTACCAAGCCGACCTTCTGATCTATCAAATACAGCCTTTTGAAGAGCTCCATCCATAGACAAGGCGGCACCAAGATCAATAGTAACTGTCTTTTCAATAAAGTAATCGCAAAGACTCTGTCTATAGCACTCGTAAATATGCTGCATCAGAGCATCACCATCGCATGGCCCAGTGACCCAAACATCTACCCAAATGTGAAAGTAGGTGGGACCAGCCTTGGCCTCTCTAAACTCTTCTTCAAGACATTGATGAATTATTTCGGGATTGAAGTTGGTACCACATTTTCCTTCTTCTGTTACAGTCGAGATCGGAACACCGGATTCATCCAACAGAGTGATGCAAATGCCTGCTATGCCTTGACCCGCTAATAGTTCGAGAGGTGTGGAAGAGCCAGGTAAACGCTTTGTACAGTTGTAATAAAAACAGAAGGCGCCAGGAGGAATATCTCGAGTAGTTTCACATTTGCTGTGCAGCAGAAAAAGTGAATTAATATCTCATGCCACGAGTACATAGAAAACTGCTCACCTTCTCAATGCACGTTTAGTACCATCTTGAACGGCATCAGTCTCTCGAGTAAAAAAGATGTTGTCGCAGTAGTTTGAAATGATTCGTCGGACATAGGGCCCAGTCAAAGGACGAATGTTATCAGCCAGCAAGGATTGTTTAAAGTATTGCAAAAGCGTGTATGGACTATTGACAAGGCTTGGCACACGTAACATTTCCCTGTGAGTGGGGGGTTTTGATGTTGGTAGAATAAAGTCTACATCCTATTCGAACAAAAGAATACAAATTACTAACAGCTACTGATAGCCAAAGCAGATACTTACTGCAGGAGTTGGTTTAGATGTTGAGTTTCTTGCAAAGAATTGTTGCAACTCATTCAAGGTGATTTGAGAAATCAGCCGATTCTCAATCAAATCAACAAACTCCTTTTCAACCCACGGTGGCAGCTCAATACCGTGCACTTCCAATACAAGCTCTCTTCTATCGCTAGTGAACGCACGCGACCCACTGGACGTACGAGGATGAGGAGAAGTTGATGGATATCTTGATAACTCACGCTTAGGAGTAGGGGTGGCTGCAGCCGTTTCACTTGTAATGAAGCCTACCAGTGTCTGTGCGTCATCTTCCACCTTTTTGCCTGAAGAAGTATGTGCAGGAGATCCATACATTGTGTTTGGAGATCCTCCTTCTGTTTCTGCATTTCCACTCAGACTTTCTTCATAAATCTTACAGTAAACAATAGATTTGTCTCTCTCAATGACAAACATGTTGGGCCGATTTACGACTGTAAAGAGACGAAGCACGTCTGTTGTGAGAAACTTGAGAGCAACGGTCGGCTGTAAACGCCAATGCAAGGGAAATCGCTTTGTATAAATAACAGGACACGAGAATTGGCCAGGAAAAAACTTGCTGTCCTTATCTGCAGCATTATTATTGAATATATCTTGCGCCTCCTCGCTAGCACTGTCCCTCTCGGATTCATAATCTTCACTGGAACAGATGGTGTCAGATTCGTATTCGTTAGGCACTTGAAGGTATCGGCTGCAAATACGAGTATCTTGCAAACTACTCAGTAACGCCAATCGGTTGGTTCGTTCTTGAATAAGTCTAACCTTTTCTTTGACAGGATCAAGCAGATCAGATCCAGCATTTGGCATTTGCAACTTGGAATAAAAATAGATTTGAATGTAGCGTTCATAAGGAATCAATATCAGCCAATACAGAGGACGCTTGTCTAATGGAACGCTAGCTGTTCTATTCAAGTCATCTTGTTCTTTTGTCAAGCGATCATTATCTACAGGTTTCGATATGCTGATGCCCAAGCCATTGCAAAACTCATCCACGACTGTTTGCGTAGGAGTAAAGTTATCGTCTTCAACAACAGTAGGAGGGGAAGGGGAGTGTTCTGTGACCACAGGAGAAGCAGTATTGGAATAAGAGGACTCTTCGCTCATATTGAACACAGAATCCTCGCAAACGTAAAAGTAATCACCAACTCGCTTAATCTGATATTTGCCACACTTTTGACAACAGCTGTCCTTTTCCAGTTCATTCATGAAGATGATCCGACTTTCTGGATGGTTTTTCACGAATTCGAAAGGTATTCTGATAGATGTTCGATAATTATCAAATGGGCAAGGATTGGACAATTGGGTTTCTACGTATTTCAAAGTGGAAAGCGTGATGATGGGCGTTTTTAGCAAGCCATGAATTGTTTCTTCTTTCAAAAGCCAATTCACTCGAGCTTCTATCTCTGCCAAAGCCGCTTGTTGGTCCTGAGTAAGACAAGAGAAACAGTCTGGCTGTGATTGCATCGACTGAATCAGAGGGCTGTAAACGCGTAAAAAAATCATTAGTACTGACAAATTAAATTAATATCACGTATAAAACGTACTCTGGATTATAAGGAAACAAGTTGTCTGCATCAGCATGATCGTCCAAATCAGATGGAGGCATGTTGAGGCACACAATCTGTAGATAAACCTTTGTGTCACTAGCCGTGAGTGGGAACGTGTCATGATGAATGCCATATTCATTTTGGAGGTTGAATTCCTTGCCATCGGCTGTATGGCCCCTGTATGACATTGGTAGTGATGTTACAGGTACAACAATCTCTGTGTATGAGCAGCTGTTTATGTCGCCTTCATTCGACGACATGGTCTTGTAGGTGGCATTCAATCGAATCAATAGAGGTGCTCGAGAATAGGCAACGAGATCAACGAGAAACGATATCTTGTCGTCTTGAGGCGTTTTTTCTTGCCAAATGTCATTTTCATTGCTTCTCCTAAATGGAGGTTTATAGTAGAACAAGTTGGAAATGGATCCGTCTTTGGTGCGCACCAACTCAAAGTACTTATGGAAGATGGTATTGAACTTTTCTTGTATCTCATATTCTTGAGTGTCGCTACCAAGTTTTTGTCAGCTAAACAAGTAGAATGTATTCTGAGGGGATTCTACATACCTTTCTATCAGCTCGTGCTTCTGCATGCACATGGTGTTGACAAACTCTGTGATATCAACTTCCATTGTAGATTCATTGCAGACCTCCAAAGCCTTGCCTAAATCATCGTCATCCACCATAAAACCCCTCATCAAGCAAGTATAAAACGATTTCAAAAAGCTTCGGGAGTAAAATCTAGCAACATCTTGAGCAACGCGAAGAACTCTATCGGTAAGCTGAGCTTGTGGTTGACAGCAGCTATACTCTCCTTCGAACAATTCGGGACGTAACATGACACCCAACCCATCTGACTCATGAACAAGATAATCAATAGGGCGAATAGATATCTTGTCTGCGTCATGCAGTATGCTTTCGATTCTGCTGCGATTGTTCTCCTTTAGTGATCCCGAAAAATGCGTTTCATTCTTGGTGGGATTCATTGGCTTTTGCCGAACACATTCAAACATAAAAACATCCAAAAATCGACAGCGTTCCACAGTGGATATCGATTGTGATTCATTGTCGACTTGCAGTTTGAGTAAGCCGCTGGACACCGATTCTAGGCTTGGAAAAAGAACCACCACAAACGATCTAGGGTCAAACACTTTTACGAAACATCTGGTTTTTCGGAGATCAGGAATGAGGCCTGTGCTTGACATTTTGTCGCTTTTTGTCACTGACTGAAGCGCACTGTGAAGATCCTGCCAAAATGCAGCACCTACATCGTGATGGGACATTACAATCTCGCCATTGGAAATGTATTCCAGTGATTGCTCCACAAAATAATGCAGCAAAGCATAGTTTTGCAAAACATCGTCTAGCTTGGTTATCACATCTTTGTTCTTGTTCAGCAGCAAATCAGGCCTGAAACTAAACAGATTTTGGTTGCTTTCAATGACAGGCGTTGTATTAATCAAATTGGAGCCATTGGAAATAACAGAACTCGCATCGGTTGGAATGGATACATTGACATGACGGCGTAGGTAGCGATGTGCTTTTCCTATTACTTTGGGGGTTCTAATGAGTGGAGTGGTGCTGCCCGAATGGTCGCTGAAATCTTGTTGCTGGTGATCTGTATCATAGTGCGTGGTCAGTGTCTTTTTGAGTTCCTTCTGTCGAGAGCACGGAAGCAGCACCATTTTATATTGAGGCGCTTGGAAAGAAGCAACGATAAACTTGTTTGATCTCAAGACTGACGCAACATCAAATAGCTGTGGAAGGAGCATGACGGCGGTGTCGTCTGCTGGCATATCTGTCGTTGTATGAGAGTTGCCTTTCTTCTTGCCCTTAAAATCGCCAATGCCCTTTGATTTTCCAATCGCATGAATCTGGTCAAATGTCACCAGTTGCGACATTGTTTTTCGATCAGGCTCAAATGTCCAGCGTTTCACCAGATCATACTGATCAAAATCAAAGCTTCCACTGGGCTCCATCCACAATTCAGTAGTGATTTTTCCATTGGCCGAATCTTTCCATACGAAATATTGGATAGCGCAAAGTGTCAACTCTGTTCCTTCACAACTAGGCAAAGTGATTTCTTGGTAAAACTGCGTGCTATCTGGTCGAGGCGACACCAATTGGTAGCCCTACATGCAGCACTGTTAGATTAGCCATTTACAAGTGGCATGTACACAAACCTGATCGAGCCTTGCCTGGCACAAGAATTGGAATGCTAAATCATGGATAGGCATCATCTTGTTTTCTCTATGATAAGCGTCTTGGTAGTTGTCGGTTTGCCATGTCCACGTCATGTGCTTAAGATAGTCCCGAACAATATATTCACTAGTCAACCACATGGCCACGGGCAAATACCATGCTTTTACCCTACTTTGGTTTTGGGTCAAATTTCCTGGTGGTTTTTTAACAGCAGAATCACCTCCTTCAGCCGCCGGTGCAGCATCTGGGTCCTCAAAATGCTTAGGATCTCGCATCAGTAACCGAGAAAAGGGCCGCTCACAAACCATGTTGCAGGTCGCCTTGGTGTCTTGATTCGTTTTGAGCAAACGGACCAAATTTTGAATGACTCTTTTTCTTGTGATTACTTGAACATTGAAGAATAGCAAGCGAAGGGTGATGAGTCGTCCATATTCATGGCGCACTCGCAGCTCGCAGAATGAAGGCGGGTACACTTGTGGGGCTGCAAAGTAGTCTTTTTGTGTGTCGTCCGGGTTTGCAAGAGGACTGGCTATGAGCTTATGCATCATCTTTACAAATGTGCCATCTTGCGCTTTAAAGTCTGACCATTCTTGCATCAGTGATTTTACGCTATCTACCATTATCAAGATGTCATCTTCGACATTAGATACAAATTCTTGATTATAGGACGAAGATAATTTGGGAGCCATATAAGGCGACACATCGCCCACAAGCAGGTCAATGCAGCCCGGATCATACCAGCATCTAGTCCTTGCTCTCACGTCTGAAGTGTTGATGCGCTCCCACAAAGCCTTGAACGAGTCGATAAAGGCAACATGTTGCTGCTCGGCTGTTGGTTTTAATCCGCTAGTTGCCTCAGGTGGGTGAGAATTAAACGACGACGCGTTGGAGCAAGACTCACCATTGCTGAAGTTACAGACATTCATCCAGTATTTACCTGGAAATGCAATAACAGTCTTGAGCACTTCATCGCCCTCGAATATGTCGATCAAATAAGCCTTGAGTTTCTCAATTTTTGAGTAGACAGGAGCGGCATACGTTTCTCCAAAGTAGATGGAGCCAGTAACAACACCCATCATCTGTGCTCTGCGTCTGAACATGTCCCAATTTTGCAACATGTGTGCAAAGCTAGCATCTGTGCGCACAAATATCTCAGCTCTAGGTGCTTTGCCTCGCGAAAAGATGCCGCTCGACATAAGGATATCCTCGCTCCTGTATGTATTCGATGCACTTCCAATGATGGAGGGCAGCCAGGTAGCTCTAATTCGGTATTCAATCGATACATTGGGCTGCCATCGCATAATCATGACAATTTGAATGCGTTCTTTTCTTACGGCTGTAAAATCGGGAGCTTCAATATCGTGGATGCCCGAGTCGTCGTGTTTGGATCCATTGCCATCATCAAAGGACACGGATTGAAGCGTAAATCCTTCGCGAGCCCTTGCGGCAACAATATGAGAGAATTCAGATGGCAGAGTATATTCACGGTATTTCAGCAAGCGCCATTCATCCCCTGGGGGTCTTGCATGAGGGTCCCATGGAAAATTGAACCGTTCTCTCGCCAATTCATTATTCAGCCCCATAAGGCTAGTTTCTCTTCTATTTAACTGTGCCCCCGAGTCTTTTTCTGCCTGCAGTCTCGCCTCTGAGTGATGATATCGTGTAAGAATAGTTTCGCGAAACAAGAATTGTATATGAAAGGTGTTGGGTGTTTGGATATGCTTGGCTTTGTTGATATCAATGAACTGAACAACGGGGTACGACTTGGTGGTGGTGGTGGTAGTGTTTGTGGCAGCTGTCGGCGTAGGCATAGTGGAGGTTCCCTCATCGTGGTACATGAATATGTTTGCATGGGATTTAGTCAAACATTTCTCAGAGTACATAAATGTGCCGCCTGTTGCACGAGCGAGAAACTGAAGAATCTCTGTGTCAGGCACAAACCCGAAATTGCGACCTGGAATAAAACTGCTCGTGTATCCAATTTGTATAACATGGCATGTAATGTCTTCCTCTGCAAATTGACGCACAAATGTGTTGTCATGCACGTTGGATTTCATGGCACCGTCTGTCACCAAAATAAGCTGCGCACGGCCGTTTCTTGGCAACAGATTCAATGCAAAATGCCCTGCATGCAGGATTCGCGAAAGATTGGCGCCTGATTTCCCAATACCCCACACCTCCTTTTTCGCAGTTGATGAATAAAACGACGTATCTTTGAGTTTTGGTGCTGCCAAATCTACTTGGGACGCTGATTTCTGCAAAAACGGCTTTTCTTCGTATGGTTTGTGGCCTGAAACAGGTGCCGAATCTGCTGAGAATCCCTCTTGTCTTTTGGCTGAAAATGACGTTGTGGCATCGAGTACACCAACGCTACCTGGGGGCGCTACTCCATTGCCAACATCGAGGTTGTACCCTTTGTTGGATTGATTTTTCTTCATAGTTTTTCGAAATTGTACTGTATCTTCTTGGAAATCTAGAAACTCGGCTCGCAGCTTTCGAATGATGGCTTGTATATTATTGGCTGTGATGACAACATTCTGCATAAACACCCTCATCGTAGGGTGCTCCACTAGCATGGGTATAACATTAATATTAGATGCAAACTGAGAGCAATCAGCCATGACTGTAAGACGTAGATGCGGTTGAACGACAACCTTCTCTGTTGGTGACACTTGCATCGAAAATGGTTGCACTAAACCTTGCAGTGAATTGGCAAGTGTCTGGAATACTTCGTTTAGTAATATGTCTGCCCGAGTATTTCCTACTGTCGCTAAGCTTGAGCTGAGATCGATGATATATACAAGACGGTTCTCCTGGCTGAGCGTCATGATGCTGGTTTTTGGAGTAATTACGTACGGTTGCTCCTTGTGTCGATGAGCAACCTCAGTTCTCGAAGGATCTACAGACATCTACTTGTTTTAGTCATTTGTTACGCACAAACACACACGATCAAACCTTGTTTCACTGAGAAATCCGATGCCCAAATCTTTCTTCTGCTTCTTGACAAATACAAGACATTGAGAGACTGGAGTGTTTTGATTAGTAAATGCAATACTGCTAGATCAGTACATTTTTGCATTACCTCTGCATCTTTTCGTGAGCAAGGCTGATAAAGCATTTTGAGCAGCCATTGCGTATATTCGTTCTTTGTGCATAGTCGTGAATTCTTCAGCAGTATAACGGCCGTTTTTGCCTCAATGAGCTACAAATTTTATTTCGACTTGTCAACACAAATATATGTCCGTCTGCTGATTTTTCTCGCTCTCCATACCTTTTGGTTCTCTGTCTGATGTGGGGATTCATCTCGGCTCTCTTCTGTGATCAATGCTGATTTCTCCGAGTTTGATGCTTTGTCAGGTAGATTATTAGACATTTGAATGAAATGCGTTTTGACAAAAGAAGCAAACTTTTTTTTTTTCTATTTTTTTTTTTTTTTTTTTTGAAGTTAAATTCGGTCGCACTGACTTGTTGACTAGGAATGAACTGAATCATCGTTTCGCTCTTGTCATTAAGGTTGATATTGCACAAGCAGCAAGTGCGCATGGCATGCCCGCACACCACGTGATGAGACTGTTGTGTTTGTTTATGTGTCTTCGTCTACGGGCATATTGCTGAAGGCCAAGGGATTCTTACGAAACATTTATCTCCTGCAGAATATTTAATGTCAAGTCAAAATAAGATACCCAAAAATGTGAGTATCTCGAGGAAGACTATACATTATACCACTGTGTTATACACTCTTTGCTGATATTTTTTTAAAAAATAAAAAAAAGACATTTGTACTGCCAACATCTACGGATAGTACTTTGATGCCGTTCTGGACTATGGAGCAGCAGAATTTGTACTTTATGCTTCAGAAATCGCAAGAGCCAGGGAATACCATATTCAAAAACGTGTTCAGTACAATCAAAAGCTTGTAAGTAGTCATCTGCGTATGCTTAAACAAGCAACTTCTCACACTAAATCCAGATTTGATGCGAAGCAGCCACCCTTTCGCATTCTATTTCAACGAGAACCCAATGCGACATGTCTGCAGATTGCTATTTCTGACTCAGAAGAGCTTATCGAGGCTGCTTGGAAATGGCTCAGCGGCAACATGGTACCAGAGCTAGAAGAAATCTCGAGCCCATTTGCAAAAGAAGAATGGGTGGTAAAGAAAGTGAACCAAATAGTATCTACCACAATTGCAGGTATACAAAGGCTGTCTATGTGTTGAAAAGAATGACATAGTTATAACCAATGACCGTTCCTAGATAGCGATACAGATGATTTATTGCATGACGACGAGATCCGTAACGCATCCAGAACGTTTAGACAAACATTCAATGTCTCTTCGTCTGAACGCCTTGTGAATTGTGAGTATCAACAAATCCTCATTATGATGTAATCACTAAAGCATAGAAACAAGATTACTCTTGCTCCTGCAATAGTAGACAGGGATGGATGTATATATCCGAGAATTATCTTGGATTCTACTCGTATTTGATAGGATTTGAATTGAAAGTGTTGATTGAACTCAAGGACATCAAAGATATCATCAAGGAACCAATAAGAAAACTGTTTAGACACAGCATGCGCATTTTCACTAAAGACAATCAAGAGGTAACTATTGCGGTAAATGTTCAAAGTTGCAGATGCTAACAAGCACAGTATCTATTCGCCAACATGTTCAAGCGTGACGAAGTATATGATTTATTGGTACAGTTGACTGGTGATTCAGTTCATCGTTTACTGAAAAACTCACATTCCAGTGCGCTCAAAAGCCCATCTTTCGAACAATTGACAGTAAATGATAAATTAAACGCTAATACCAATCGTGAATACCCTGAAGCAACATCCCTACCATCCAATAACCCGCTTAAATATGTATTGGAGCACCGTAAACGAAATGAAAACTTTCGTCATCTCTTCAGATTATGCGAACAAGAAGAGTTAATCGATACCATCAATGTGTGCTACATGTTTGATTTAGAGCCTTCATCTTTCCCTGAAACACTGGGGAAAAATAGATATCCTGGAAGATTATATCAATCGCAAAACTTCTTAGCATTTGAGTCTTTTGATAAAATCTCTACAAACAAACATGATAGGCCTCTATGTACATTCGTCCTTCCACTCTATACCATTACTCGCTTTGAAAGAATCAACAACAATACGTATAGATCAACTTTATTATTCAAAACTTGGCATAAAATGACGCATGTACTCAAAGTAGAAGCTGAAAAAACTGCCTGTGAGCAATTTTGCGATACTCTCAAGAAAGGGCTTGAAGCCAACGTGTGTCAAATGAAGAGCTCGCTGCGGTCGTTTTTAATGACATGCAAATCAGAAGAACTTCTTGATGATCTTGTCCGTCTAAAGGGTACTGTTGGTGGTCTGGGTTTGCAGTACGGTTACCATAGTGATGTGACAGAAGTAAAGGATCATAAAAAGTTAAATATCTGGAAAAATTACTTTAATGGTAAGTGAGACAAATTCGATCGGATACAGCATTAATATAATTACATTATTGTGTGTGCAGAAAATGGCAGAAATCTGACAATGGTACGCCTTCCTATATTTACGAAAATGATTCGAATTGGTATACCCAATTGTTTACGAGGCGAGGTATACGAAATGTGCTCTGGCTCCATCTACCTTCGCTTCGCAAACCAAGGCATCTATGACCAGATATTGGAAACCCACAAAGACGATCAATCACCTGCTTTGTATGACATTGAGAAGGATTTGCATAGATCTCTTCCTGAATATTCAGCTTACCAATCTCCAGATGGAATCGACCGTCTTCGCAGAGTGTTAACAGCATATTCTTGGAAAAATCCGGAAATTGGCTATTGCCAGGCTATGAACATTGTCGCTTCCTCTTTGTTAATGTAAGTAACCGTAGTTCGCTTTACACAATTCCTAACTGTCTCTTAGTTATATGACAGAAGAGCAAGCATTCTGGACATTAAATTCATTAGTGGATCAGCTTTGTCCTGGTTATTATAGGTAAGCGATCGCCTTGTCTACATCCGCTATTAAGTCAATCTAATCTCCCATTTTGCAGCTCATCCATGTATGGTATTCTTCTAGATCAGGTTGTATTAGAAGAGCTTGTCAAGGAATACATTCCAAAGATTACTGAACATTTCCAAAAAAAAGAAATTCAGTTGTCTGTGGCCTGTCTTCCGTGGTTTTTGACATTGTTCATCAATTCTATGCCACTACCTTTTGCTTTTCGCATCTTGGATTGCTTTTTCATGGAGGGGCCTAAAGTATTGTTCCAAATTGCTCTTTCCATTCTCAAAAGAAATGAGGTAGAACTAGTCAAGATCGAAGATGACTCTGAATTGCTGGTTGTCGTGAAAACTTTCTTTGCATCCCTAAATCTACCCGTCGATGATGCTACCAAGGAACAAGATAACGCAAACAAGTTAGAGATATTCAATAGCTTGATGAAATCTGCTTATTCTGATTTTCCAAGTGTTATTTCCTACAAGGTTAATCAGCTTCGAAAGCAAAATGAGCTCAAGATCATTGGAGGTGTCGAATCGTTTACCAAGCGCAACGCTTTAAGAAATGTCAAGAATAACGCAAACTTTGGACCTGAAGAAATCTCGCTTATTTACGATTACTTTTTCGGTGCTTTGTACTATGCCAAAAATCATCAAGACAAGTCTTCCGTGCCTGAAATGGATATGACTGCATTCAGGAGAATGATGGTGGCTATGACTACCTGGGCCAATTTGAATGACAATAGTAGCGCCGCAACCAACAACGAAGATCTAACCGTCGTCAAGCAAGTGCTGGAAGCATTTATTCAAAGATTATTTACCTACTTTCGACACGACACGAAAGCAGGAGTCACCCTGCAAGATACTATCAGCAAATTAGGCGAAATACTACGTGGGGCATGTCATAATTCACTGGTTGAGTAATACTGAATGCTAACGAGTTCATTATAGGATATCATGTCGAAAACCGCCTTTTATTTTGCTCTATACGATGAAGACGAAGATGGCGAATTGGACAATGCCGATTTACACACCATGTCAACTGAATTGTTTTTATTGATGAATTTACTTGAACCTGAATTTGATCAGTGGGATACTGTCTGTAGCTTTATCACGCTAAGTGCGGAACAGACAAACGGCCATGATATAGTTGATAAATTGCACGAGGATTTGCGAGCTGAACCTGATGAAGAAAAACAGAATGATAGGTCATCAATTCAACCTTTGAATTGCAAGTATTTTGTTGATCATATCAACAAGATACATAATGTGCTTATAAATCCTCAGGCTCCTACCATCAAGATTACACTGCCTTCATTGCGTATGGTCATCCTTACCGAAGATCGGCTGGACCGGCTTATTCAAACTGATATACCACAAAGTTTTAAGCTACAGAGGGCTCTGGTTGAAAGGCAAAAAGGATTAGGGCATGAAATTTTCGAAGCACTTTTCGTTGAGGGTAAAAAGCTGGCAAATAATATGGCTGCTTCCAATACGCATGCTAAAACCGCTGCTGATCCATCTCCATCAGTTTCTTCAGAAAGACGCTCTTTATCCGGTCTATCTTCTCCTGCTATTCCAGCTAGATCTCCATCTGGACGCAGCACCACTCTGAAGTCATCAAAGTCCAGCGTTGCTGATGGTAACTCTGAAGAAGAAGAGTTCGAATTGGTTTAAATTCCATTATTTACTCTCATTAATCAATAAATAAATCAAAAAATAATTTCATTTCGACAATTTTCAAGCATCTGTCTTAAAGTTAGATACTCGAGTCGCAACGATACTCTTTTTTTTACGTATTTTATGAATTGTGGAACTCGTGCAATGCAGGTGCATAGAGAATTTTTGTGCTTTTTGCATAAATTTTACGGCTGTGCAATGCTCTGAAAAATAGAATTACGCATAATTGACAATTACAAAAATCCAATTGCCCTTTTATTAAGCTTTCGTTCATATCTACTAGCTAATTGACACGACTAAATTACCCTTATGCTAAAATGACATGTGAAAGGCCAAATTAGTGAAATACTTGACATAAATCCATTGTAAAAGCAATAATTGCGTCTTTGTTTAAAAAAAAGAAAATTACTCTCATGTTTTCTAAATAAAAAGAACATACTCAAAATACAGCTCCTGGTCCACCGTCAGATCAGCAATGTTAATAAAAATTCAAATTCACGTAATATCAGAACGGTTTAATTGTTTTCTTATCAGGGTGTATTCTTGGCTAGAAACCCAAATCTGCACCCTGAAGGTTAACTCAAAGTTGAAAACTGGGAATCGAGTTTTAATGATCTGCTATAATTATGAATAGGAGATGATGACAATGCACTTCAATTGAAGATTGAAGATTGTCCAGTGATGTGATGTTTTTCGCTTATGTAAACTGGAGAATAAAGTCTGTGTTTCATATCAGGAAGGTTATTCCTGTAACACAGATCTGTGCACCAAGATAAAGGTTACAGCACTGTAAGATCTAAGACGTGTAGCCCTTGTTATAGAACCATACATCGTACCCCGTCTGGTTACTGGGAATTGGTCTTTTCAATTAGTAATATAAATGATTCACTATAAATTTATGTAGCTGTAAAGTGTATAGATAGCATATGCAATTTCGATCTCAAATAAAGTACCATAAAATTTTCGTATCTTGTTAAGCTCTGGCAAAGCAAAACCTGAAAAATAGTCGTAGGCGCATGAGACTCAGATATGTTAAATAATGGTGTAAAAGAAAGAAAAAATTGACTAAAGGTTGTGTGTCTATCGCCTAAAAATTTACAGACATATTGGTACTTGCTATAGGTCCATATGGTATAAGTAGCAAAATTTGATTTTTTCGGCATCACCTGCACAACAAAGATACATATCGAGAAGCGGAAAACGTAGTGAGGTACAGTGGTTATCGTACTAGTATCAGGATGTATATCCTCCCCAAATCCGGACACAAGAATGAGCTTGAAGGCTGACCCAAAAAGTCGAAAAATGAGGGTAAATTTTAACTCAAATGTGTTGTGAAAGGGCTCAAAACAAGTAAATTTTGGCTGAAAGTTGTATGTCTATCGCTTAATAGTTTGCCAAGATACAAACGTTCAGGTTATGCTTCTGGATAGCTCAGTGTGTAGTGTCTTTTCTATATTTTTGCGTTTAAGGGGCATAAAACGTATTGATTCAAAAGCACACTTTTGGTTTATTTAATACTTTTGGCTTTTCGACACAACACTATGTGTGTAACGCAGGCGCAATGAATGGCGGCCATTGGGTTGACACCAATAGTGATTTAAACTGATGGTGTAATTCAGCATTCTGAGCTTTGTTACACAAAAGCCGACCTTTGCCTCGCCTCTTTTTCCTTTTTGTCGTTTGAACACCCTCAAAAAAAGTTGAACACCTAATGTCATTTACAAATTATGCAGAAGCAGGCCCATCAACAACCACGAGGATAAATAGTTTAAAAAAACCAATAAAACCAAAGCTTGAGCTTGCAGAAAAAGTGGAGATATACGACTCAACAACAGCAGAAAGTTTTTTGGATTACTCGCTACTTGTTTCCAATAATGTCAGTATGGCTCGCGACCAGCTGGCAAATGAAAGGAATTGGCTCACCTGGTTTCGATTGTCTTGCACGCTCATTATACTAGGTACTTTGCTAACATTGGGTGGTGTATGAAAACAAAGCGTTAATTTACACTATTGCAGGGTTTACTGTGTTGATACAATTTCGACTCCCAGACGGGAGCAATGATACACCTCGATCTGATATATCAAATGAACCTGTGGGATACATTTTTGTGGCGATAGGACTTATATGCTTTTGTGTTGGTATAGGGAAATACTTTAAGAATCAAAGATTATTGGTAAAGCAAGCGACGTTTGTGGAAGCAGGGTGGGGAAGTTATACAGCCATAGCCATATTATTTGTATTCGTCTGCACCATCATGATTTTGGCCTCTACCAATGCATCCGCTACATCTTTTTTGAATTAAAACTCGGATGTTCAAAAAGGAATATGTTTAGCACTCTTTTTCTTTTCTTTTTCTCTTTTCTTTATTACAAACTAGTAAAAATGTCTTGGTGGGGTCAGAGTCCATTTGATGAATTAGTTGGTTTGTTTTGATTTTCTTTTTTGGGGGGAGGGGGATTCGTATGAAATGGGGATGCTTACTAGAAACTCTTGATAGAAAAAGCAACTTCAGAGCTTTTGCCTGGAGGCCAAGAAGACCTCGTTCTAAACTTGGAAATCAGTGATCAAATTCGTAGCAAAAAGTTCAACGCCAAAGATGCTATGCGTTCCTTCAAAAGAAGATTGGAGCACAAAAACCCAAATGTTCAGCTTGCTACTCTGAATGTAAGCGCACTTTTTAGACTATTTTTTTGCCATAACAATTGGTAACATTATGCGATAGCTTGTGGATACATGTGTTAAAAACGGAGGTGACGTATTTGTTAAGGAGATTGCTTCGAGAGAATTCATGGATGAACTTGTTTCCATGTTAAAAGCACCTGTAAGTACCAACCATGAGCATTTTGTTTAGTCTTTCTTATAGCTGTCTTATAGACTGGCTGTAACATTGATGTAAGGAACAGGCTATTGAACGTCATTCAAACCTGGGGGTTGGCTTCTAAGAATCAGCCTACTCTCAGTTACATGTCTGATACATATGCTTTGCTAAAAGCTGAAGGTGTGCAATTTCCACCTGTGACGGAGAATATCGATGGTATTCTGTTTGAAGCTGCAGCTGTAAGATGAATGGATCATGTTGACATGAAATGATGGCTAACGTAATGGGATAGGCACCTGAATGGTCGGATTCCGATGTGTGTGATAGATGTCGTACAGCTTTCACTATAACAAATAGAAAACATCACTGCCGCAATTGCGGCGGCACTTTCTGCCAACAATGCTCAGCCAAGACAATGGCATTACCAAAACTTGGCATTAATGTACCTGTGAGAGTGTGTGATGGATGCTATATCAAATTAAAGTTGGATAAAGCCAGCATCAGGCCAACTACTTCCACTAAAACAACAACTCCACAACCCTCTACAACTGCGCATGCTGACAATAGAGAAAACGCCTATGACGACGATATGAAGAAAGCAATCGAGCTTTCGCTGAAAGAAGCTGAGCAACAAAAAACAAGCTACAGTGCTGGTTATGTCGCCTCACCTGCCCAACAATATCAAGCTCCATCAGTGCAGCAACAGCAGAAAATCCAAGATCCGGTCGAGGAAGATCCTGATTTAGCAGCGGCCATTGCAGCTTCCTTGAGAGACCTTGAAATCTCCAAACAACAATCTCCTTCTCAGCAGCAACAGCAGCAGCAAAACAAGCATGATCTATCACCTGTTGAGATGGAGAACATACTGCTTTTTTCAACATTGATGGATCGAGTTTATGCAACGGGAGGTGATGTGTCCAATGACACTCAAATTAATCAATTGTATACTCAAATTGGTGCCCTGCAACCGAAATTGATCAAGAATCTCGATGAAACTATTCGTAAAAGAAATGCCTTCATTGAGATGCATGAAAAGTTGAACACGGTGGTAAAGGCATATGATCGCTTGTTAGAGGCCAGAATTGCTAGTGTAAGCTACAACACTCTACCTGAGCAGCATTATCAACAGCAGCCTTTGCATCATCAACCAGTAGATTATTATCCTCCTCAAAGTGCTCCTCCTCCCCAAAACTATTATCCTCAAGACTACAACAATTATCAGGCGCCTGCTCCTTCTACTGTTAATAACCACCAAAACAATTACTCAGCGCCACCTCATTATCAAATATCTCCATCACAACTTAATGGCGCCCATTTAGCAACAGAGCAAAAGCAACCGGTCGACGAGGCCCCATTGATTGATTTGTAGTAGTTGATTATAGTTTTTGGATATTGTTTTAATGACTAACAATAAACAACATGATTAAGAAAATCGAAGAGCATCGTTTGATAGTCGTTCTGTGCCTAGAACTGAAATCTATATCCTAAAGCCAAAAAATGACGCATGATGAGCCCTGTTTGTTTTATATAAATTTATTGTAAATACATGACGAAAGTACTGAGAATTGCTCAAACTTCAAACGGCTTGTTTGACTTGACAGCTTTATCTTTGGTATGCTTTAGAGGCCTGTCGACTTTTGCTTATACTGTCATTTTGCAGTTTCTGAAAAAAAATTTCAAGTAAATGATAAAGGTCATGGTAATTGTGATGATAAATATTAGGGTTTCTGGTAAAAAAAAAAACCCCCCTTTTATTTCTGATAAAAGCTAACAAGTTTCTGAGAGAAGAGAAATGTCTCCCTGAAAAAATTTCAAGTGGGGATTTCCACATTTAGAAAAAAAGAATAATTGCTTTGTTTCATTCTTAGTGAAAATACAAAGAGAATGTGTCATATCTTTAAGTCCAAGGTAGTCTTTAGAAAAGGTTACGAATATCTATTGACAAACATCTGTGGTTTTGGGTGTGGGTATGTCTGTTGATTTTGGGTCAAAACCCTATAATTGGATTCAGGAACGGAGAGTAAGGTTGAAGATAAACACATTTATGTCCTTGGGATTTCAATAAATTTTTATACAGATCATTTTTTATGAATGAGTGTGTTATCCTGGTGGCAGATTGTTTTATTTTCTCTGGCATTTTCTTATACTCTCAGTTGATTTGGCGTCTTCTAGTGTAGAAGGTCTTGTCAGACGTATGCCAAGCTGGGTTCTCTATATCTAGTTGCACAGTAGAACAGCAAGTCAAAGCTGTGCCATTTTTTCCATAATGTAGGAATGGTTCAAAAGTGTGTGTCTTTGCAAAGCCAGCGGACGTTTCAGGCGCCTGATTTTTTTTTTTTTTGGTCTACGCGTACTTCAGTGTGTTAATGTCAACAACTGTAAGAAAACAATGTTTAGCCATGCCAAACACTAAAACAAGTAATGCAAAGTAATGCATTAGACTATAAGGCACCTTTTGATTACATATTTGCAAAGCTTAGAGCAAGTTTTTGTACTTTTTAAGTTGATATCAAATGAAGGTAACGACTTTTTGGAGTTTTTTTCGGAAAAGTATTTTTTAAAATTTGAGCGTGAGACCTTCAGACCAGGTACAGACATGAAAGTACTACCATTAGAAAGCCAAAAAGCACATCATTAAATAAACGAAGTTGCAGTTGTATTTTTCTTGAATTGGGTAATCTGCGGCTTCTCAAAGCTAATGCTTTCTTCAAAAATCATTATTTTTCTTTAACAGCGGAGATTAAACGCATCCAAAATCAGGAAGAAAAAATTCTTTCAGAAACTCCATTTGTACAATCAGAAAACAAAATTACTTCTTTAAGGCAAGATATCGTCTTCTGATACTATGCATACCACGGCTGTCAGTCTATGATAATAGCTGTATTTTTGGACGTTCTATACGCTGGTATCATTTCGTTATTTTCTTATGCTTATGGAGGGAATTATGTCGAGAAAACCTCAAAACAGATCAAGAGGGAAAAGTCAATATTTTGCTTAATCAGAGCGCATTTCTAGTATTTCAGATCAAGGAATGGTCTTTTACGATCATTTTCTTCTAATATATACTATAGTAAAAAGTTGCATTTTTGAGGTCAAAATCGAGAACAATGCATAATCGATGATTTTGGATGCGTGGATACAAGGAAAAAATCGAAAAAATCCGTCATTTTGCATCGAAAAAAAAAATATGCTCGAATTGCACCAAAATCATATATAACATAGTTTTTTATCAATGGATACTATTTTTCGTGTTTCAAGGCACTTTTGATTATGAAAATTAACCAAAAAATGGCTCGCGAAGCTAAAGCTCTTGCTTTTAAGCTGTAAAAATATCTTTCTGGAGGTCATATCACGTCAATATCAATTCTACAGCTCTATAAAGTAATATTTTTGATGCCACTATTATACCCTTCTTCATAGTAATATGATAAAACAGGTATGGCCCATCGAGTTGGAAGCAGAAAAGGATAATTAATGAATACAATGTTTGCTGCAATAATAACCCCTTGTTGTTTGTGAATAATTCATATAAGTTGCTAATTGTTAATGACAGAGAAGCCCTGTTACCATTATTGCTTATAATAATGCTTAATGTCAACTCAAGGGTTCCTTTTTTTGTGATTCTAATGCTAAGCATGTAAAATAGAAAGTAAAGTAGAGGTTCGGATTTAGGTCGAGGGCAATTTTACTAACAAAAGTTAAGCCTCATAATAAGCTTCCGGTAGATTCCAGGTTCCAGGCACTGTACTGTAATTTTAAATAGAGGGTAACTTGCTATACCAAACGCATTTTTGTACACCAACCCGCCCGTTATAACGAGTCCCGACCGTATATTCTTTCCTTGATATTGGATATGCTGAATTAACAGATGTTACATAAAATGATAATGTAAAGTTATAAAAATAGAGATTGTCATTTGACTGAATATGCTATGATTTTTGAAAAAAACGAATAATTAAATGAAAAAACGGAATGAAATAGTTAGCTTAAACTTTGATTCAGAGATAAACTGCCATTGTGTAAATGCATAATTGAACAGATACGTAAAACTTGATGCCTTATTAATATAAGCAGTTTGATACTTTCATACTCTATGGTTTTGTAATTTAAACATGTTTTTTTGTTTAAATACCTATGCACAATAGCTGTTTGATCAAAAATAAAATAATTAGAGCGTCGCAATTTCGCATAATCATTATAAAATTTCCCTATTCATGGTCATTTTTAATCTAAAATAGAAATCTGAAAATGTGATTGTATTTAATTCTTCTTGTTCCAACTACAGTAGAAATATTCTTAGGGAGACAATTCTCTTCTCTCAGAAACTTCTCAGTTTTTATCAGGGATAAAAGATTTGTTACAAAAACCCTAATATATATTATCACAATCACCAGGTCCTTTATCATTTACTTGAAACTTTTTTTTCTGAAGCCATAAAAGACTGTATGGCAACGACATTGCACTCGAGTCACAACCCATGACGTTTGAAGCTCTTACCCCCCCACCTTTAAGGCCTGTGATATATTTTCTCTCTCTTAAAGTATACTTTAAAGATACATATTCAAATAAAAAAAATGGCTGCTATTCTTGAAAAGATTGCTAAACTTGCTATTCCTGCTGGTCTGGCTATTGGTGGCATCCAATCTGCCATGTACGATGGTAAGTATTTGAAATTGCAAAAGTTTGCAAACATCAAAATAACATTTCGGGGGGGCTTTGTTTGATTATCATAGTTCAGGGTGGCTATCGTGCTGTTATTTTCGATCGTATCCAAGGTGTTAAGCCTTCTTCTATTGGTGAAGGTACGCACTTTTTAGTTCCTTGGCTTCAACGTGCTGTGTTATTCGACGTTCGTACAAAGCCTCGCAACATTTCCACTACCACTGGCTCTAGGGATATGCAAATGGTCTCTTTGACTTTGCGTGTACTTCACCGTCCTGAACTCAAGAACTTGTCTTCCATCTATCAAAATTTGGGTGAGGATTATGATGAAAGAGTTTTGCCCTCTATTGGTAATGAAGTTTTGAAGTCTATTGTTGCTCAATTCGATGCTTCCGAATTGATTACTCAACGTGAGGTTGTCTCTGCAAAGATCCGTGAAGAGTTATATAAACGTGCTAGAGAATTCAACATTGCTCTAGAAGATGTTTCAATTGTGAGTATATGAAAAGAAGAGCCAGGGATAAGAAAGAGTCATTAACATGTCATCTAGACCCATATGACCTTTGGTAAAGAGTTCACCAATGCTGTAGAACAAAAGCAGATCGCTCAACAAGAAGCTGAGCGTGCAAAGTTCATCGTTGAGCGCGCAGAACAAGAAAAGCAAGCTGCCATTATTCGTGCAGAAGGTGATTCTCAAGCTGCCGAGATGATCTCAACAGCACTTTCCAAGGCTGGTGATGGCTTTATCGCTTTTAGAAAGATTGAAGCCTCAAAAGATATTGCTCAAACATTATCTCAAACTCGCAAAGTTACTTATTTGCCTAGCAACAAGAACGGTAGCGGATCAAATATGCTTCTTAATATTGGTTCTGCTTAAATTCTAGACAGTATATATATTCATAAATGGCACATACACAACAAAAATTGTAATAATAAAGTAAATGGTTTAATAAATTAAGGGCATATGTTTATAATGCTCGTTCAGAATCCTAAAAATGCCTTGATGCGTTCGAAAATACCAGGGCATACACAGCGTTCTTCCTTGGGTACACCTTCTAATGCTTCCTCAATGTGTTGACCACATCCTATGATATAGTATTGATAAAAGGAATTCAAATTGTTATTTTTTTTTTCCTACCTGCCCAAGTAGGCTTTTTACATTGATCACAAGTTGTTCGCTCACACATTATCTTGATAATTTAGATGTTTGAACTGGTATGAATATCTTGGACGCAAAACTAAAATACTTATAGGCGGTTGTCAAAAAGGAGAGTCTACGAATCCTTACGCGGCTATTCTAGTATGATTGGTTGTCAATGGAGGCAGTGTGTTTTATGTCTTGGCCTTCCTGCTACAAAAGCAAAGTCTTCAGTAACAGCTTTCTTCCAGTAGCAAAGATTTGATTTTGTGCCATTTTCTTTTTGGTTCCCTGTGTGTAATTCGTAGTGGTTGTTGCAGTAAAGACAGCTGCGTGTTCATTGTTCGGACAATGCTCGCGGTGCTTTTGTCGATAGAGGATTTTGGTGAGCGATGGTTCACGGTTGAATTTTTTTTTTTCTGACTCCACATGTTCGAGAACCTTGTCAAAGAAAATACTATTTTAAGATCCTGAAAAGACTAATTGACCTCAAAGTATCCAAGACTTATGAGATTAAATACTGATTCGCATCAAAATTGCACTGGCACTAAATAATTGACTTACGTTCGGCAAGGAAGCAGTTCTCTGTTGTGGGCTCAAATATCATATTTGGAGGGCTGTAGATGCGCTTACTTCTTCGCCGAATCCCTTTGAGTATTTACTGTGTTACTGATGCATATTCACTTTTTGTGTAGTGCAATGCTTTCATCTTTTGTGGATGGGGTAATGTTTAGTGGCATTTAGCTTAAATGGACGTCCACATTCACTTCTAGCTATTCAGCCACTGGAGTCATAGACTGTTGTTGGCTAAAACAGCTTCAAATGCATCTTCTGACTGCTCATTAACGCAGTCTTTGATGAAAAATTTTTGTGAATATCAACAAATATAAAAGGATTAATACCATTGCACTTCTATGGCGTTTTATAATATTATGGAGACTTGAAGATTACGAAAAGGTATGTATTGTGTATCTATTTTATTTATGAGAAAGAAGTATTTTCTTGAATCATATTCTTTGTAAATCTGCTGGCCAAGGATTATAAACATATTTGCTACTTCTGAGAGATAATGAGGTTATAAAATATCACCAAGATCGATGAGGCAGCATATTTACAAAGACTTTTATTTTTTCACGTCAATCACCATGTCACTAATATTTACTGTTGTAGTTTCTTCCTTCTGGAGATGGCTTTATCATAATCTTGCAAATGTTTTGTTTAAAATAAATATCTTGTTTTGCAGCTTGTTGAGCTGCATGCCATTCTAATTATTACAAATGTCGCTTTATGTTTTATTCCGTAACATGATTGAAAATTCCCGGCTGATTTGGTTATACTAAAATGAAGTGAATGTTCATGAATCATTCGGGTCTATTGACTTGGTCCGTAGCTTATGGCACTTATTTTTAGAAAAAACCATTTTATCATTCTCACTGGACTCCTTTTTGTGAAAAAAGAAATGTTGCTATTGAGATGCTTTAACAGAAATAAAGTATTAAATCTTGATGCCAACAATAAAAAAGCGTTCTTCAAGTGCGGTCAAATCGTAGTGGATTAAAGAAACTTACAAAATCTTTGGATGCTAATGTTGCTTTTAGCAATAGATTTGATACTCAATGTATCATGGATGTAATACCACAAAAGAGGCATCTTCAAGTCAGATTTCAGCTGTATTGTATAATAGTCATCTAGGAAGCATTCTTGGCTGTTTACAGATGGAATAGTTGGTCTTGTATTCACTCAAATGAGGCTCTAAAGATGTGTAATAGATGATACAATTGGTTGGTATCCGACAGCTACAGTCACGAAGTCGAGGAAGCTGAAAAAAGTAATATAAAGGTAGGTGCAAACACCCTTTTAGCTTTTTTTTTTTTTACATTTATCAGACTCTTTCTTCGACTCTTGCTTTAGATATAGCCCTCCCCTGCGTCTTCAATAAAAGGAAGTTTGATATTTAAGGTATGATAAGCAAGATGCACTGTTTCTGGCCCTCAATTAACTCTCTCTTACCTCTGTATTTCCCTTTTTTTCGTTTGTGCCCTCTTTCTACATTTGATACATCTGTACCCTGGTTTAATTTTTTTTTTTTTCTGCTTCAACCTTGAAATATTTTCCGTAGATCAGCCAGATATAAAAATGAACGTAGATACTTCGCCAAATTTAATGTAATTTAAATGCAGTAAAGTATTGACGCGTTCAAATGTCTAATGTCCATTCCTTTCTAGTCGTGAAGAGTTTGAAGAGATTGACACAGCACTAAACAAACCAAAGCTAGAATTAAAAGAAAATGTATCGCTATTAGACCGCGGAAAAGGTATCAGAAAACAGGTAAAAAGGACTCATTTAATCAGTGTCGTTGGTATCATTAATAACTTAGATGTAGTCAAGAGCAAATTCACTTTCACCTTCGATCCCAATCGGCAAAACCAACATGACTCGCGACCAAATCAAATATTGTGGAGCTATTATGAGAAACTTAAAGAAGCACAGAGACGCTGTGCCTTTCTTACACCCTGTCGACTATATAAAATTAAACGTGCCTGATTATCCAAAAGTCATCAAATATCCCATGGACCTCAACACAGTAGACCAAAAATTAAACTCTGGAGAGTACGGTAATGTCGAAGATTTCATAGGCGACATCAGATTGGTTTTCATGAACTGCTACAAATTCAACGGGCCTGAAGCTATGATTTCCATGCTGTGCCAGAACGTGGAAAATGCTTTCGAAAAAAGTCTAAGACAAATGCCGTCTTCCAACACTGTATGTATTTCGAAATAGAAATGGTTTTTGGTATTTAACGTATGGTTACAGGTCTCCACTCCTGCTAGATCTTTGTCTCCTTTATATAACGATGATGATCAAGAAAAAGTCAAGAGAAGAAAGAAGAATCCCAAACACAAGGCAGTTCAAGATGATTTAGTCACGGAGGCAGCATCGCTTCGCAACTCTGAAGAGGGAAGACCAAAAAGAGAAATTCATCCACCACCTTCCAAAGACTATCCCGAGCCAATGACAAAGAGACGCAACCCCCGAAAGAATGACATTCGAATGAAGTACTGTACGCAAACGTTGCGTGAACTGAAGAAAAACAAATATAGAGACATCAACTATCCATTCCTGACTCCTGTGGATGTCGTTGCTCTTAATATTCCTGATTATGTGAACATTGTAAAACATCCCATGGACCTGGCTACTATCGAAAGGAAACTCGCCGATGGTGATTATGATGAGCCTGAGCAATTCGAGCAAGACATTCGTTTGATGTTCAACAACTGCTACTTGTACAACCCGCCTACATTGCCTGTTCACAAAATGGGTCGTGATTTAGAAAAAGTATTCGATGAAAAATGGGCACAAAAACCCGCTACTCGCTCACCTTCTCCCGTTCTTGATGAAGCAGGCGAAGATGATGAGGATATGTTGGATACAAATGATCTGGATGTGAATGATGGTGATGACTCTGATGAAGACGGTAAGTCAGTTGAAAAAAAAAAAAAAAAAAGGAGGGCCCGGGCAAGATATAGAGATACTCATACTTCTTGTTTTGGGTTCAAAACAGAACGAGACCAGAAAATTGCAGAACTTGAGCGTCATATTGCCACTATTGCTCAGCAAATTGCATCAATAAAAGCTCAAAAAAAGAAAAAACCAGAAAAGGTTGTTCGTCGTCAAAGTAAACCCGCCATCAAGGAAAAGAAGCCTATTGTCAAAGAAAAGAGGAAGCGGGTGACAAAGAAGAGAGAGCCACAAATGTCTGCTAAACTACCCGCCAAACAAGTGGTCGAGGAGCTCCCTGAATTCACATTTGAACAGAAGAAGGATTTGAGCGAACAAATCAACGAGTTAACGGGTGATCGTTTGAACACTGTTGTTACTATTATTCAAAGTTCCATGCCTAATTTGAATGGAGTAAGTAAAGGGTTGCGGTTGGTTTGTATACCAAATATTTACTGATACATTTTTATGTAGCAAGGACAAGAGGAAATTGTATTAGATATCGATTCACTTGATAGACGTACTCTGCACAGGTTGCATGAGTTTGTCACTGGTGAGAGCTTGGTGAATAATTCATCCTTGCCGTCATCGAAAAGACCAAGAACTCACTACGCAGAAAGAGATACTGATCGTCAAATAAGGCAGCTTGAGAAGACATTACAAAAGTTCAAGTCTGGTAAGCTTCAGCCTTCCTTTTTTTTTAATCACTTCTGCATGATTGATCTCACGTATTTTACATTAGATAATGAGTCTTCCAGCGAAAGTGACTCTGATAGCTCTTCTGGCTCTGATTCTGATGATTCTGGAAGTAGCTCTGATTAGACGTAGATACCTTCAGTTTCCTTGTTTTGATTTAAATTTAATCTGTTGAAAAAAATTAATAAAATGTGCATATAAATCTACTCGATCTTTTTTTTATTTTTATGATTTTGTTGCCAATACTCTTGATGATAAAAGTTTGCACAGAAATATCAAGATATTTGGCTGAAAAAAGCTAAATAAACGATTTGTGATGAAGAGAGTATAGCATGCCCTAATAAAAATCCCCATTTTTAGCCGTACAATTGAGAAATGCCCAAACCATCGTTTTTTTCGTTTTATATGCTTGACCCAAAATGACAAGAGTCGCAACGAAATCAGTGCGGCAATTTGTATCTATTGAATGTGGGTTATGGTTTGGTGTGATTTAGGCGATGAAAATTGCCAAAAGCTATTGAAATGTCCCATCTAAAGCCCTGCTTTATGCCATTTTTGGTGAAACGGTTACATGTTGTATTACACTTTCCCAAAATCGAGCAGATTTGTTTGTTTACGTTAAAGTGCTTGTTCCTGAGTTATTTGTTAATGCTCGGTTTTCACGAGATGATGATCGAAGAAAGTTGCATGTGATGCTTTTTTTTTATTAACAGATTAAGCAAAGGCAACATATTAACCTTGGTGTTGTATCATGCCTCTACTGGACTAAGACAAAAGGCGTTTTCACTGCTTTGATAATATTCAACTATATAGAAGACTAGTATCAGACATTATTTATTTAGCTGTATATATGTTACGTGTACTGAGCATTTTAGATAAATATTAGACATCTTCCAGCTTCTAAATGTGTCTTCACCAACTGCTTTACAGGGTAGTTACCGATATCCTCGGCTTGTATGTACTTGTCAAGAAAAGGCTAGCAAATTTTTATTTAGGATATGAAGAGAGAATATGTATCTAAAAGGTTTCATCATCATATTCTTCTTTTCCTTCTTCATCCTCAGGAGGGACTTCAAAGCCGTCTTCTGTGCTATACAGAATAGATTGAATACCTTGTAAAATGGGGTAGGCTTCATGCTCTTCAGGTTTTCTTTGAGCCTCTGCACAGGTAGCGTCGATTTGCTCCATGTTTTCTTGAACATCAATCTCGATCTCTCTCAGTTTACCGAAATAAAAATCACGCTCCTTTTCAAGTCCATCCACGGTCAACTTGAGTTCGGCAATTTGCTTGTTCAAATCAATAATCATGGAAGCTGAGTGATTGTCCAATACACTAGCACGTCCACCTCTGCTAACACTGCGAGTGGCTACAGACAAAAGTCATTCAATATTTTAGCTGAATAAAACGCAAAACAAAAGTCAGGATCTCCCGACGTACCTGGGGTTTTGGTTGCTTTTTTGCCAGCAGAGCTTACACGACCACCATTTGCGGTTGTGGAAGATCGAGTTACTCCAGTGCTTAATCCTTGACTGCGACCCTTAGCATCGTATTCACCTCCAGGGTAATTTTGATCCCAAAACCTCTTTACCCATTGCATGAATTCCAAGTTGTCTTGAAGCTTACACTTTGTGAGACGATCGACAGGTACAATCTAACACAGCATTGTTAGATTTTTTTTCTCCCCTATTGCTCTCTAGAATTGGTAATAAAATACCTTGTCAATTCTATATATTCGAAAATTGTTAGTATGGAATCAATGCATACACATGCCATGGCAACATACTTTTTTTTCTTGAATACGTCTTGCAAAACCTTGAAATTAGCAACGTATTGGTATTCTGCGTTTGCATCAAATTTGACCTTTTTTTTTAAAGGGATATCACCTGAAATCAGCAGTGGATCAATACGTGATTCAGCTCTTTACATTGTGTATAACTTTACCATAGATGGAATCAAAGATTTGGCAGTAAGCAATGCCTATTTATGATTCCCCCCTTTGATTTTAGTACTCTTACTCTGACCTGGCCTGACCTGACCTGGAATATTCAAAATTACCTGTTCCCGCTTGTTCTATTTTGGTGTAATTCAGCCCTAAAAGATCGTTCAGCCACGATAATAATTCAGTGCGAGATTCTCCCATTTTCTAAATAACCAAAAGGAAGCTACTAAAGGAAAAAAAATAAATAAAAAATAAAGGGAAGAAGAAGGCAAGCGAGTTTTTATATAAATATTTTGGCAACAACACGTGTTTCTTTGCAACATACATCTCCCAGTGACGTTTTCTTATTGGGGGATGTTTAATGAGATTATATGTACAAGAGACAGAAAGGGGGAATATATGGATGTGCAATCATTCATTTTTGGCTCTAGTTGCAGCACGCACTTTTTCGTTGAAAAACCTTTCCAGTTTAGCTGAGCATTTGGCATATTCGGTTTCTTCGGCGTTGTACAATTTACAGTTTTCAAAAATCTTTTGTGTATCTTTGACAAAATCTTCCATTGTAGGATAAGCGTCGGCCTTAACATTCTCCTCCAGTGTAGCCAAATCTACATATCATACGCATTTAGGTCATTACATGTAAGCAGTTGAGTAGTAACGTACCCATCGGATCTTTGACAATGTCATAGTAATCCGCTACATCGTCGACACTTACAGGCTCCAAAAACGGCCAAGCGTGCGTGTAATTTTGCATTTCCTCCACAATGTACACCATTTGATGATAGTACGGGGAGTGTCTAGGTTTGTTTGATCTGCGCACATGCACCATGTGTGAGTAAAACGGACACAGCATGCATATTAATATACTTACAAAATGTCCATCTCTGGCGTCCATCCAGAATCATTGATTCCAGGCACTTCTAACGGATCAATGGATCGCTTCCCGTTCTTGCTGATTGGCATCCGTAGGCCAGGATACGTAACATGCTCCGTCGACTGTTCCTGTATCTTTTTCAAAATAGCATTACGTTGAATCCCTAAAATGTCCTGCACTTGAAGATATTTGACTCGAGGTACCATGGTGCACTGCATGATGGTTCCGCCTTCGTAATCCTTAATATAGCCAACCCACTTTCTTTTATCAAGTGTGATTTCTGTAGTGAATCCCTGCTTTCTAAAATATCCAACAGCATAGTTGTCAGCATAGGTCAAAAAGTGTTTGACGTTTGTGTGCCCAGAAACGTAGTCTTTCAAATGATTCATGATGAAAGAACCATAGCCTTTGACTTGCTCTGTGGATGCAATCGCACAAAATACAATTTCTGCAAACTCCTGTTCGTCAAAGGGTCTATAACAAATACCGCCTATCACCTTGTGAGGACTACGAATTAGCGCTATACTGCAATGATTTCTACTGTGCTGTGAGTTGATGGCTTTAAAAGCAAAGAACTGGCGTTATAGCTAACCTGTCATACACTAATCGGGCAATGTACTCTTTTGGCATTTTGGGCAATTGTTTTTGAAATATGTTCTTTAAACCTGTAAGCAATATCATGCTCTGTCGTGCACCGTCATTCAACACTACTTGCACTTTGATGTCGCCCTGCCTTTCCTCAGCCATAGCAGGGCTTTCTTTTTTCACAGTGGGCTTATTGTGCCAGGTTAGATGGATAGAGAAAGTGCATAGTCCTATCTTACCATAAAATCTTTCAACATTTGACTCACATTGTCTTGCTCCTCCAATTCTCTCAGGTTTTCTTCATTTTTCATCAAAACATTTGGTATAATAGCATTGTCTGCGTCTTTAGTGTCTTCATTATATGCGCCAATACCATTTTCCATGGTCGTATTAGTAGTATCAGTTGTAGACTGGGTTAGTGTAGGTGTAGCAGTACTGTTGGGTGGCTGGCTGGCATTTTTTTCATCGATAGTCGCTTCCATATCCACATCTCTTTCCTCAGTTTTTGTTTGGTTCATATCTATCAGTGGGTCATTTATATCATGATCTGGTTCATTCTCTGTAGGATCTGCAAGTTCTCTAGGCGATAGTGTGGGCGTCTTTTGATACGTCTCATCATTGCTGGTTTGTTTAGTGTCATCTACTTGTTCATCATCAGACTCGCCATGGTCATTCTCAAATTCTGCTTCTTCGTCTTGCTCTTGCTCTTCCTCTTCAGACTCTTCCTCATCCTCGTCGTCTTCATCCTCGTCGTCTTCATCTTCATCATTGTCCTGATCGTCATCATCTTCATCTTCGTCATCATCCTCCTCTTCGTCATCATCCTCCTCTTCTTCTTCGTCTTCATTTTCAGTTTCTGTGTGGTTTCCATTCTCTGATCTCATCCTTTTGTCTTCATGATTTACGTTGTCATGTTGCTCATTCTCATTCTCATCCAAGGCTGCTGTCTCTCGATTTCTTTTCAAGTCTAGCTAAAGTTAGCAGCCATTGCTGATACCAACATACTGCAAATATACCTTGAGGAGAGAGGGAAGAGCCGTCTGATATAGATTCCATTTGATAAGCATTATACAAGAGTTGCCTGAGGCGTCCAAAAATGTTACGTAATGAAGCAGTTTACTGAAATTTCTCTTACTTTTTTAATGAGAGGATGTCTTCGTCTTCATACTCGTAGTCTTCTATTTTTCCTTTTTCCTAATGACACAATAATTCTGTATGATTGAGTAGTTACTGGTGCAATGACAAATACCTCGAGTAATTCATTTAGTCGCAAGGCAACCTTGAGCCTGCGATCTAGATCCTGTCCGTTGTCTATGTGATGGAAAGTGTCGTGTCCACATTGGCAGTTAATTTGGTTATTGTCAAAAGGATGCCAGCCTTTACACGTTGCGCACAAGTCGCAGGGCATAAAACGAGCAATTATTCCATACTTTTCTTCATCACTCATCTCTGCCAGTTGGGGGAATAGAGGCAGGGAAGAGGAAACCATTTCTACTTTCTATGTACAAAACGTGGAAGTGGTCTATGAACTGAATATCTCGTGTATTATATTTTTATTTTAGAAACAACGACTAAAAGGCAGCAGCAGCAGCATCAGCATACAAGCTGATCTAGACGTCATCCATCATGGCCAGGAAAATCAAATATATTCATTATTGCAACTTCTTGATCCAACATTCCTCCTCTTTCGTTTTATACATCTGTCCTTTTTTTTTTTTTTTT